>PVJX010017338.1:0-38550 GCA_004027295.1 Dolichotis patagonum
TTAGATTAGTAGTCGAGGAACATATTCTTTTGTTGATAGAGTGGCTCACTGGTAAACTAAGTGTCTGTAAAGCAAAAAATCAAGACTTTTCAGGAAATAGAGGTCTCAGTTGTCTGTCACTTAAGGGTATTGAAATGACATCGGAATAGAAGGATGGAGCAGCCAGTTTCCATTGGTAACAACAGATAAAGATCCAAAACTGGAGGAATTGAGTACAGAATCAAGGCTCAGTATGGAAGATTTAGGTCTGATAAACTCCGTCAGAATTCTCAATTTTTTGCCTTTGACCTAGTTCTACAAGATAAATGCAACAATTTTCTTAGATGGGAAATAAAAGCACTGTTTCTTTAGTTGTGTTCTGATTATACCACAATAGAAGTAAAGAAAGCTGGCCTTGTCAACGTGACCTTACGGTGCTCCAAACTCAGTTTGTCAACTTTGCAAATAAATTTCTGACACAGCTTTCTTCTTTCACCAACAGTTTTCTTCATGCCCAAATCATCATTTTATATTATATATCATGCCTTCAGAAGTGAATAACAGAACTGCTACCTGATGCTAAACAGGAAGGAAATGTACTGGCTCACATAGCTGATCCTATCAGGGTCTGCAGTGCCACATCTTGTAAGCAGCGCTTAACTAGCTTGTCTTGCTGTTCACAGTGGTTGTGTGCTGAGAGTTTCCCCTCACACTTGTTGGCTGCCTGATTGCAGCACTCAAGATACCGTGGTGTTTTGATCACATCCAGCAGAAAAGAGCAAAGATTTTTCCAGAAAGCTCCCAAAATTTAAAAACTTTTCCCTAAAGTTTTAATACATCTTTCTTCTTACTGGCCTCTCACATGTTCCAGAGTGGGTCACCTGCTTATTTCTGAATCACTGCTTTGCAAGTCAGGTGAGATTATCCTGACATCATTCTTGTTCCTTTAAGCTGACTGTGGAGTTAGTTTTCTCTAAGGCTAATGAGCTGCATCAGGAAAAAGTGAATACCATAGAATACTGGAGTCAATTTAGGAAGTAGGAACAGGAAAAGGATATTAGGAGGCAATCAAGAATGCCATCTTTATTTGAAAAAGTTTTTGTATTCCCTTGTCTTCACCTTGTGTGATATGTGACCTGCTTTTGTTGCCTTTTTTCTCCACTGAATCAGAATTGAACTTTGAACCTTCTATTCAGTCCTCTTGCAGTTCATTTTGCATCAAACATCTAAACTGATCTTTATTTCAAAAAAATATAGTGCCTCTTTTTTGCCTTTTAAATAAATTTTAAACTTTTTAAGTCTTACATATCAAAGTTCTCAAATTTTATCATACTTTCCCTCTAGTGGAAAAATGCATATATGATTTATCTGTTGTTTTAGTGTTCTTCCTCAAGGCATCCTCACATAAATTGCAGTGATTCTTGCCAGTTGTTCTCTTACTGGGAAATAGAGTCCACCCAAAAAGTGTATACGCACTTCAGCAGTTTGCCATGCTAGTAAGTGTCTGGGCATGAATGTGAGCACCTCTGGTAATTGCAGAGGCGGGAGGCAACTTGTATTAATTTCATGGTGTCTCAATAAATTTAATATTAAAATATTTATACAAGTTTTTCTTTTCCTGATATATGTATATATTTTTTTTGGTGGACTATATGTGTATGAACAGACATCAAGAGATATAAAATTACAAATGATGTATCTGTATGTATGTATTGTTAATACATGTGACATTTTTCATTCAATATATGTATATGAGCCTTCTTTAAACAATCTCTCAATTCCTTAAGTACCACTTACTGTATTATACTGCGCCATCTGAACAGAGAGAGGAAAAAGTTAACTGATTAGCTGTTTTAAAAAACACCATTAGCTGTTCTCTGAATTTAACTGTTCCCAAATTCTAAAATAATTTTGGTAGTGATTTTTATCAGCTGTCAAGAATGTTCTTTTTCCCCCCATACTCACAAAACAACTGAAATACAATGAAATAAATGTATAATTATTGTGATGGAGACATAACTGTGATTTTTAATAATAGCTAACATTTCAGCAGTGCTTGCTTAATTCAGTCACTCTCACTGCTTTGTGTGTGGTTAATCCTTACAGCAATACCTAAAAAGGATCTGATACACAGTGGAACTAATTTACTTAACCAAATCACCTCTGCTAGCCAATAATAGAACTGAGACATGAACTCAGCCTCAGTCCAGTGATGAGCAGTTGAAATTTCAGTGATCATTACACTAACGTGTGCAAGCTCCCCCAACACACACACACACACACAGATACACACAGTGACTTCCAAAGGATATACTCGTCGGGTGCAGAGATTTAAATAAACTATCCAAAACCAAATAGGTCTTAAAGATTGGTCCATATGTTTCAGTGTAAGTGATTTATGTTTTGCATTTCATAGATTAAAGTCAGATTCAGGTTTATTAATTGTTGAATGAGTTATTTTTTATGGTTTTGTTGTTTCGTGAGTCAGGGTCTCACTATGTAGCCCAGGCCGGCCTTGAACTCACAGTGACCTTCTTGCCTCAGTGTCCTGTGTGCTGGGAATATAGGTGTGCGCGACCACCCCCAGGCTTGAATGAAATTCTTAATTGCTCTCTCATATTACCATGAGGAGCAGTTTTACAGTTTGCAGATTTCTTAAATACAGGATGAGGGAAAATGTTTACTGACCTGAAATCATTTATGAAGCCAGAAGAAATTACAGAGTCAGATAATGTATATCAAATGTTACTTAATTTGATCATTTTGAAATTATTTTTAGTTCACATTTTATAAATTTTCAAGTTACGAGATATATATTAGTTTAATAATTTATGCTCTAAACATGTTCTTTTAGTTAAAAACCAAAATTTATTTTCTTCTTGGTTGCCAGTTCTACATGTCTCCAGAATCTCCTAACACAACTGATCATATAGCCTAAGAAAACTAGAAGCACACATTTACATTAGAGCAGTTGCGGTCTTCCAAAATTGTGTGTTTTTAATCTTACTAAGGAAAATTTTCCCTCTGTTTAGCTACAGCTGTGTTCGTGTACCTCTTAACTTGTTCTCAGCATCAATTTAAATTACAATTAAAAGCCTTTAAGTGTTACATACATTAAAAAAAAAAGCATGTAACTGTGAGTAGTAAATTCTTGGCTCTTTTGTGCTGATTTTTAATCCAAGCAAACTAAGTTTGGAGTCTTTCAAGTTACAGCACTTTTTTAGCAAAATGAATTTCACATTCATTCTTATATCTTGGTAACTTAAAGTGCCTGACTAGGCTAGATTGGATAGATACCTTCAACCAGAATGAGCCATTATAATTACAGTCCTTGTCATCTTGAAGTAGTTGAATGTTATATTTACTTTAGTACAGAAGAATGAAGGAAACATTTATTCTGGCTTATTTGTGTGTTTTACAGGTATCTGTGAAAGGTCATAGAGTCATAAAATACCTTAAAGAACATAAGCAGATGTCTCCAAATTGCTCTTCATATTTAGATATATGGAATTAATTCTAACATAGGCAGATATTAAATAATTTTTGAATCTAGTAATTAAAGCTAATAATAAAATACTAGTATAAATGAATACTTCCTATACAGTATCATGTAGTTTAATTTGATATAAACAGAGTAAGTTTTGAAAAGAAATGAAAGACAGTACATTTCAGAATGTGTTTTTCCAGAGTCCTGAGTGAAAAAAACTTTTATTTTCTATCCCAATTTAGAAGATCTCTCATAATTTTTCCAGCTGGTCCACACTTCGTCTGTTTTTATCATCTTAAAGGAATTATGTTTCCCTTCACATAATAAATTTTACCGATGAGTGAACTTCACTTTTTTAACTGACAGTTGTTTTAAACGGTTTACTTCCTAAGTTTCTAGTGCATGCATTGCCTATGTCATCAACCTTAGAGAAGGCTGAGTAAAAGTCAAATTATTTCTTCACATCTCAGAATTATCATGAACATCTGATTTCAACCTATAGTAGTTTACAGTGGTGTCCTGAGGAGTGTTTCAAGTATATAAGACCACCCTATAAAATGAATGATACTGGAGTACCTGTGTTTTTGAGGCCATTTGTCTGCTCTGGATTGTTTTTCATCTTATCTTTGTAATTACTCTGACAATGTAGAGTTTGCCAATATTATTATGGTCTCGTTATGTAGCCCAGGCTGTCACCATTTTTGGTGACAAGCAAAGCTGAGTAGATTTTGAATGGGATAATACTCACATTGAAAATTGTTGCCCTCTGCATAAATGATGATGATGATGATTTTAGAAATGAGACTTGGTGCCTTTTATATCCTATGCCACACTTTTGATTACATGGATTTTACTGTCCCATTTTTCTGTTCACTAAAAGTAAATGTTTATGATTATTTTTTCATATTACAGTACCTGATGAATCACTACAGGATGTAATATTTGAAAAGCTATTTCAAAAGACCAAATACTTAATTAGAAAATGATTGGAATCAATTTAATTTTCCTTGCAGTATTGCTTTTCTTCCTGATAAATTTTCTGTTTGAACCTTATGGAAATATATTTTATTTTAATTCATTCTTAATAAATAGATTATCTTGAGAATTGATGGCTCTTTTACTTCAACAGGGCAGTTTATATTTTTTGGATTTTATTAATAACATATACTTAAAGCATCTTAGTTATCATTTTCATTTATATATCTTTATGTGTTTTATCTATAAAAGCCTTTGCTTTCATAATTTTATGTTGGGTTGTGAGATAACTAAAGAATACTGATAGTGTTACAGAGTTGTTTGCTCCTTCTAAATCTTGCTGTTAACCTGAGGATTACAATTCGACTTTCCTTCAAGTGTTTTTGACACTTGTACATATTCTGCTATATAGAAATGCAAACTTGTTTTCTTTCAAAGTTATTGGCTGGCAATAAGTATTTTTACTTGATTTCTTTCATGTCGGTGCTTGAATTTGCATGCTGCAAGCCATTGCATATTTCATTTTTCACCACTCTTTAGTCTTTATGAAATACATCTCTCTTCTTCCAAGGATCACATATTTTTGTAATCCTAAAAGTAGTGTCTCTAGATATAATGGTAAGGAATGATAAGTGGAATCATTACTTTCTGAACTTTGCTTTCATATATATATCCTCATTAAGAGTTTCAGTTCTCCATTGGAGCTCTATATTTGTTCATAGACATTTCAGATATATCACTGATAGAAATTCATATTTTTTCTATCACTGTTTTACTATATATATATATATATGTGTGTGTATATATATATATATATATATATATATATATATATATATATATATCATGTATCTCCACCTACATGTAATTTCAGTCCTTTTGCACCTTGATGATTTCTTGATCTGTGTTGGACAAATTATTGGACCTTTCCACACAGGTCCATCTTTTAACTACTTTGTTATCCTTTGCCATTGCTGCTACCTTGTGTCAAGATTCTTTCTTCTCTCTTTTATTTTGTAAGATATAAATGCTGGTTTTCATCCAGACTGTGATCTGTCTTCTGATTCTTACAAAGTAATACAATGGTCATTACCGATCACCCTCAAATGCTAGATGCTTCCAAATATTTTGAATTCTCTTATTTTTCTCATTAGGGTGCAGCATAGATGCCAAGCAAGTTGAGGAACATTCTGCAGCTGCAAATGAAGAAGTACTTTTTCCTTTCTGTAGGGAACCAAGTTACTTTGAAATCCCTACAAAAGAATTTCAACAGCCATCACAAATAACAGAGAGTACTATTCATGAAATTCCAACAAAAGACACACCAAGTTCCCATACAGCAGGTGCAGGGCATGCTTCATTTACCATTGAATTTGATGACAGTACCCCAGGAAAGGTAACCATTAGAGACCATGTGACAAAATTCACTTCTGATCAACGCCACAAGTCAAAGAAGTCTTCTCCTGGAACTCAAGACTTGCCGGGAATTCAGACAGGAATGATGGCACCAGAAAACAAAGTAGCTGACTGGCTAGCACAAAACAACCCTCCTCAGATGGTGTGGGAAAGAACAGAAGAAGATTCCAAAAGTATTAAAAGTGATGTTCCAGTGTACTTGAAAAGGTTAAAAGGTAAAGTGAATTGATCATTTCAGAACTTCCTATTGTATAATAAAAAAATTCTGTCTTCAGTTACCAAACCACCATATAAAAATTACATGGTAGAAAACAGCTGCTTTTTCAAAACCCAAATTTCATTTCAAAGTTCCAAACCAACCTATGTAGACCATGTCCACCTTAGTCATTCAAATAGCCCCTTTTGTTCATCTTTTTACCAAAACCAGATGGGTTCAGTAAATGTTTTTTATACCATTAAATATGTTTCTTTTGCCAGAGGAAATAGGAAATGTATTCATTTCATCAGTAGAATTTCTTAGAAGACAATTCTCATCATTTTCTTGATTTAACGAAAATATAAATATAATTTATTTCTATTATGATACTGCCAGTAAACTATCAATATCTAAATAAATTGGAAATCAGTTGTATACCATTTGGTATGGGCCAAAGTTTAACTTAAATAGTATAGTCACATTGTTAATGGAGTGCTTCATACTGTTCTCAGTGGATACTGATAAAAACAAATATTTCTCGTTTAGAAATACTTACTAGGTATCTACTAAACTAATTTAAAAACTTTAATTTTATGACAGACATAGTTGAATGTTCATTTGTGAAATAGTGAATATATCTGCATTAGCCTTTGGTTGAAATTCTTAAAAACTTTATATCTTACATTGATAGTGTCAGCTGATTAGTTTTTTTCCAGCTGGTCTTGCCAAATAAATTTATTTTTTCAGTTTTTTTCTTTTTTGAGACAGTATCGTGCTGTATAGTTGAGGCTGACTTTGTACTCACTCTCACTTTGCACTCAGCCTGGTCTCAAAGTCGAACTGATCCCCCTGCCTCCTCCTCGCTGTTGGGATTTCAGGCTTGCGCAACCATACCCAGCTTTTAGAATTATTTGTACAGATTCATGTTACTATCTTATATTAATAAACTATTTATAAAGGAATGATTTTGAATAAATTTCAATTGTATGTTAATTCAACAATTCTATTACTCTAGTTACTAATGAGCTTTTTAAAAAAGTGTTCCTTGAGATAAGAGACCGTATATTGCTAACTCTGAATCCTTAACACTTTATCTGGGACTTGAGCATGTGACAGGTACTGGGTAATTTGAATACACAGTGAATGGCTTCCCTCTGAATGAGAGCGGTTTTGGTTTAACACGGTCAGGGTGGGAGCACTGAGTCCTGTGTGTAGCTGCTGGGCAGCTTGAACCACCAGTGGTACATGCGTGACTATCCTGTCACGTGCTTGAACCTCTGGTGCTACAACTGGGTCTAACCACTTTTATTAGTCTTTTTACACTAATAAAATTAATCAAAAGCTGCCTGATGGAACAGTCACACATGTACCACCAGTTAACCCATTCCTATGCCCTGGCATTCTAGTCAAGTCATGAAGAAATAGTATTTTATACTTATTTCTGATGGGCTTCTAAGACCTTTTAGGAGAGGGAGGTGATGTGATTACATAATTATTTGTTGGCACCTATTAAAATATTTAATTATAAGCCATCAACAGTTACCTATGTGTGTACTTGGAGACATAATTGTGATATTTTGCTTCTACTAGATAATATACATAATTAAGAACTTTGTACATATGTAGTGGGTAAAGCTCACAAATATGAACTGCCTATTTAGAAACTGATCATTTGTGTGAATTGGATAATTCTGATAACCAACTATAACACGAGATAGCATGAAGCTTGAAAATTTAGTGTCTCTTAAAACTCTTAATAAATACACAAAAAAATGAACTTAAAAGATCCTTTGGACAGTTAAAAACTGGTAAAGCAGTTAAAAACTGTTTGCAGATTTTATTTAGTCATTATAACTGCTTTCTACATTAGCTGTTATTTTAAGCATCATTTCAATACTCTTTGCTCTTGAACATTTTTTGCTCTTGAACGAGGCCTATTTACGAACCTAATTCCAAATAAAGTCATTAATGTCCGCATGCACAGTGTAGCTCTGCATAAATCATTATTTGCAGATATTTTAGAGCTTTAGTAGAAGTTAATCAAATTATTACTGTTCTTCAAAGTTGATTTATGAGTAGATATGTTCTAGTATGTTTCATTGTGGAAACACTTCTTACGGATTTACGTTTAGGCTGCTCTAGGGATAGCCAAAAAAAAGTGTTTTGCAAGATATTAATTCAAGGTAAACCCATTTAATTTCTCTGGATTTAATTACAAATGACATACAACTTTCTCAAAAGCAGCTGCTATAGTTGAGTAAGTTTGCGAACAGTTTCACACAGTTTCGATTATTAAAAGTATACACTCAGGCTCTAAATAAATGCAGTTAGGTAACAGCTAGTACCAATTTTATAAAAACTAGGCTTTCAGCAGATGTTTAAACTGTTCAAAAATTTGACAGTAGACAAAACAAATAAAAAGCAAAACACCTTGCTCCTACAAGAGTAAAGTGCACGCGCTTTGGGACAGTGAGGAAAATAATGTTCACAAAGCCCATACACTTTCACTCTTTAGGAGAGTTGCAGCTTCTTTTGGCTTTAGCTACTGACTAAGTACAGCTGACCTACCCAAAAATACTGCAGGAACTTCCGTGTATTTATGCATGGTTACCGACAAGGAGAAGGAACAAAGAAACCTGGGGTGGGAAGAGTTTCTAGTTATCTTTTTTTGTTGCATAAAAACAGAAAATGGCAACTTACCAGATGTTTCTCCTTGTATAACACTGAGAAATACAAGAAGGTGTAATAATGTGACAAAAAATAAAATGGCTAATAGGTGAGAGAAGTTTTATACTATAAGTTATGGGAAAGATAGCTGACAGTACCTGATACCACTAAATGCCAAAGTTTGGTATTTTTAAATAAGAATTAAATTCTAGAAAGACAACATTTTCATTAAAACATTTGAACATATGTTTGTTATGAGTTATTTGATCTTCTTCTGTAAGAAATATTGGAGTTATTTCCAGCACTTACAAGCTAGATACCTTTCCAGGGTATCCAATATAATGGGGAAATAGACTGTAAAGTATGTTTTCAATGAATTTTTACTTGAATTAGTGGTATTAATTTGGGTTTTGTTTTTCACTTGCTGTCCATGACTATCTGAGGCAGAGAGTCCACTAAGTGCCTATTTTGCTTTTCCAGTTACATTTTAAAGATTAATTTGAAGAGTTTAAAATGTGTTTGTAGTTTCTGATTTTTGTAATACTAACCATTTATTATCCCTTTAATGAGAATCCTTCTTCAACCCTCATTATTTTGATCTTATTTATTCCCTTTTGTTTCTCTTTACATTCCTAACATCATTGTTTTTTGTGTTCTACTACTTTCTCTTACTGTAATCTGTGTGCTACATTTTTTACAGCTATTACTCTGGTATTCAATTATTATCACCATTTAGTAATCTCTAAATTCAGTAGGAACAAACCTGTGTTTGTTGAAACTCAGCTTTTTCTCTAGACATGTCTTCTCCCAGTCACTTCCTTCCCTTAGTCTTTCAATCTGATCATTATCTTGTGTAGTGGCACATCGTTTAGCAAGGTTTTACCTTAAAATCTTTAGTCCAGGAAATGTGAAAATCAGATTTAGTACTGGAAGCTTTGGAGTATACCAACCAGTATACATTCCACTGTACTAGATTTCATTGATAGCTTCCAGTGAAGGTACCATTTAAGCCCTGATTTGTCAATCCATCTAAAGTTTGCATAACATAACTCTTGACTTCATTAATTTCATGCTATAATATAATAATTATTATTTGATTATTCTAATATACTGTTTAGATAGAAAATTTAGATCACTGAAAGATCAAATAATTTTTGTAGTGCCACATCAGTTCCTAACAAAAGAGAGATAAATGAGTGGTTTTTTCTTGCTCTCATAGAAAAACATTTGTTAAAAAGGAGATATGTCACTATTCAAGTATATTCTAACCTGAAAAATGTTTGTTAGAGAAGACATCTAGTTATATTTAGCACCATATTGTTTGGCACTTAGATTTATTTAAGTGTTCCATAGAGTGCTTTTTTCCCCGACAGGTCTCTAAGCATTCTTTATTTAACACTTTGAAGCCACTAGATTTTAGAATCAAAATGCCGTTTTTATTAATTCTCGTAGGTAAAAAACTTCATGCATTTATTAGTGGATACTAAATTTAAATCTTACTAAAAAGGAAAGACATGGTGAACTTTTAAAAGTATTGAATATCATTGCCAGTTAAGATTCATCACATTTTTATGTTACTCATATTCTCTATTATGTGTAATGATAAGTGTTTCAGATTTATCACCCATTTTCTTGTCTTGCTCTCTAATGCTGGAGTCAGGTTTTTGGTTGTTAAAAACAGAATATTAGAAGACAAAATTAATGTCTACTGGCACTATGAATACAAACTATGACATGATAGAGCCCCCTTATCTGTCAAGGATTGATGAGTCATTATAAAGTTAAGATTTGGAGAAAGAACAGCAATCCTATTAATTTGTTTATAAAAGAACTCATTGTTGACTGATAAAATTTGAATGTAGCCAGTAGAACTGAGGGAAGTTTGCAGAGCCTGTTACTGAAAAGAACATATGACTTCAGATTGAAAAGGGGGAGGAGCCAAAACAAACAGCACCTTTGTATGTGCTTCTAGTTTGCTACATGGGTTTTTTGTTTTGTTTTTTCTTTTCTATTATGCGATTTCTTTTTTGTGTCCAGGAAATAAACATGATGATGGTACACAAAGTGACTCCGAGAATGCTGGGGCTCACAGACGCTGTAGCAAGCGTGCAACTCTGGAGGAGCACCTAAGGCGCCACCATTCAGAGCAGAAGAAACTGCAGAAGATCCAGGCCTCTGAAAAGCATCAAGACCCAGCTGTTGTAAGTCAGACTGCTTTTATGATTGCATTCTTTGATGAAGACAATCCCCGAAAAAGAAGGTCATATTCCTTTACTCAAAGTACAGGAATCTTGTGTCAGGAACCTACTGCACCACATACAAAACTTGAAAAAGCAAAATCTCCAACAGCAGATGCCAAAGTGGTTTCTTTGTCTTTACAGACTAGCTCTGCGCATCACAGAGGAGGGGGGCATGGTGTTCCACATGGGAAATTGTTAAAACAGAAATCAGAGGAGCCATCGGTGTCAATTCCCTTCCTACAAACTGCATTATTAAGAAGTTCAGGGAGTCTTGGGCACAGACCAAGCCAGGAGATGGATAAAATGTTAAAAAATCAAGCTACTTCTGCTACTTCTGAAAAGGATAATGATGATGACCAAAGTGACAAGGGTACTTATACCATTGAGTTAGAGAACCCCAACAGTGAGGAAGTGGAAGCAAGAAAAATGATTGACAAGGTAAATAATTGACATTTGAGTATGATCTTAGCTGTATGGTATATTTGACTGTTGGAAATTAATGGAAAGTCAACATGACCTACTCTTGTGTAGTCAGTGGCATTGGAATTTAGGGGTTTGTTAGAGAACGACAAGACCAACGTGACCAAAAATGTTTTCTGATTTTATTCTGCTTATATTCCAAGTTTTCCCAAGTTTCATATGTAAAGTCTTGTACTTTTAAACTGCTTGGGTATTTTAAAGTTGTATAAATTTAAAATAGGCTCTAAGAATAATATGCTCTGGAATTCTCACTTTGCATATATTTATGTCTCTGATAATATAAATATAAATGCTAACTACAGATTTTCTATGTGATTTCATGTTAGAAAGAGATAAAAATATGTATTTTAGTTAACTTTGTCTTTACTTTATTTCCTTTATTTCTGTTCAGTACTGTGTTTGGTGATAGAAAAGCAGTTTATGAAAACAAAATCAAGATTTTTATATTCATTTTAGCCAGGTTTATGCTCAGTGAGCATGGTTATCTGTATTTTACACATACTCTTTGTTGTAGTTGGATAATGTGTATAATGATTGTTGTATGCTTAAAAAGTAGTTTTTCTCAATTTTGGCCATGATAATGGAAAGTTGACTTTAGAATCAGCTATTTTTTTTTATCTCCTGGAAAATAGGAGTCCAAATTTGGATAGACAACAATCTCTTATTTATATTCTTTCTACTCAGAGTATGCCCCTGGGTGAGCAATGTTAACATTTAGGAGCCCTGGCCCAAACATGCTGAATCAGAACTTGCTTTAAAAAGAAGTTCAAAAGGTAGTTTATGTCCATGTTAACACCTGAGGTGCACTAGTTTAGATGATGAATTTCTAGTGTGATCTCTCAGGGAGTGGGCAAGATAACCCTTTGGGATGCAGGAAAAATATTAGGAGTTATGTTTACCTTTAATATTTTTGGATTTCTTCTCTTTTGGAATGTGTTCTAGAGTATGTACTATTTATTACTACATTATGCATATATTTAATATCTAACCTTGTATGTATTGAAGAGCACATGGTTAAAATATTACTTTTGGAGTACACAACTTCACATTTTTAGAGACTCATTGGTCTAAGGAATGTGTTCTGTAAGCAATGTTATGGTTGTTAAAAAGAAATACAGGGCTTAAGCATTCAGTATTTCACTCATAGTTATTGGTGTTTTTTCCATTAAAAGATTATTTTACAGTGAACAGTTATATAGTACAGTATTTAAGAGCATAGACACTTAGAGGCACATAGATCAGGGATTAAACATAAACTGCATATACTTCTGTGTGCCCTTAGATAGACAAACCTGTCTTAGTTACTTTTTATTTGTCACTGAGACAAATTACCTGATGCCCAAAGTGGGGAAAGGAAAGGTTTATTTCTTACAGTTTTTGGAGGTTTCAGTCCATACTCAGTTGGCTCCAAGGTAGGGTGGCATGGCAGGGCCGCAGTTCATGGCAGCTGCAAACAGCAAGGTGGAAACCAGCGAGAGAGAGACACGCCTTCTGCCTGCCATTACATCACATCCTGGCTCCACCTCTAGGCCGGTGTAGCACTCACACCCCCAATCCAAGCACTAGACAATGAACCGATCACAAATGCACAAAGCAAATACATGAGGCCTGGGGGCCACCAACATAAACCATGACATTCCACCCCTGGCCCCCAAAGACTCACGTACAACCTGTATACAAAAGACATTGAGTCCATCTCCAAGAGTTGCCAAAGTCCTAACATTTTCAGCATTGCTGAGAGGTCAAAGTCCCAAGTCTCCTCCAATATCTATGGCAAACTCTTAACTGTAACCCCCTGTACAAGTGAAACAAGGTTAAACATTTCTGAAATGCAAAGGCACAAAATAAACATTACCATTCCAAAAGTTACAAACGGGGGAATATAAAGCATTGGAAACAAGGCAAGTCCAACCCCCAGCAGGATGAACATTAAGTCCTAGAGTTCCATGCTCAGCATTTGAAGCAATCTGGTTGCAAGCTCCAAAGGCTTGGGTGATTCCACCCCCATGGCACTTCCAGGGATTTTAGCTCCCACAGCTTTTCTCTTAAACCTTCTCTGCTCAGTTTTTGCAGCTTTCCTTGGATGATCCAAAGCTTTTCCAGACTTCTGGGGTGTCCACTGCACCTTTGGCTTCACACTTACATCTTTACATATTGCCTTCTCAAGGGCACACTGCTTGGCCTCCCAGGCCCTTTGCAATTGAGGTGGAAGCCTTCTTACCCTCAGAATTTGTGCATTTTCCTTGCACCTAGAATCAGCACCACGTGGATGCCGCCAAGGCTTGCTGCCAGCTGGAGCAGTAGCCAGGCTTTTCTCTCTCTTGGCTGTAGGGGTCGATTGCCTAGATCACTGGGCTCTGTGAACCCGATTGTGAAGAAAAGCTTTTCTATGTTGCCACCATTCTGGAACCTCATATGGCTGCCACCATTCTGGAACCTCACGTGGCCTCCTGTGCCATTTTAGATCATGGTGCTCTGAAGCTTTCTCATCTGAGAAAATTCTTTCACTTTTGCAGTTTTGGGGCTGCAGAGAGTAGAGACCCGCTGCTTTCTGGGATGCCTGGTGGCCATCTTTCGTATCTCTCTGTTTCTTCTCAGCAATTAAAGTCTCTGCACTATCTTTACAATCCACAGCTTTACTGGAGTTGTCCCTCTGGCCAAACTCACAGTGTTTTAAATTATCCTGCTGGGCTCTTTGCTCTTGATTTGCAACATAGATCTGGCTAAAAGCCCCCAACAATAGCCATGCCACAGCCTCAACACTTGACTGCTTTGAAATTTCCTTTGCCAGATTAATCAGTCCATTACCCTTAATCTCAGTCTCAGGCAAAGTCTCTGGGCATGAGCAAAATGCAGACAAACTTTCTGCCAAGCCATAATACACATCATAGGGAGTCCAACAGCCAATACATTCCTCCTTCCCAGCAGAAACCTCGCCAGCCTGGTCTTTACCATCAGGTTTTCTAGCCTTCTGGTCTCCTGAGCTCTGACCAGAATCTCCTCTACAGAACAGCCTCAGCTGCTCCAGCTCTATGTATCCAGGCAACAAGTCTGAACCTTTCCAAACTCTGCCCACAAGCCATTTCCAAAGCCTCTCGAAAAACATGGTCAGGTATAGTCATAGCAACGACCCCACTCCTCGGTACCAAATTCTTTGTTACTTTTTATTGGTTGCTGAGACAAATTACCTGATGCCCAAAGTTGGGAAAGGAAAGGTTTATTTCTTACAGTTTTTGGAGGTTTCAGTCCATACTCAGTTGGCTCCAAGGCAGGGTGACATGGTGGGGCCACAGTTCATGGCGGCTGCAAAACAGCAAGTGGAAACTGGCAAGAGAGAGAGAGAAAGAGAGAGAGAGAGAGAGATGCCTTCTGCCTGCCATTACATCACATCCTGACTCCACCTCTAGGCCGGTGTAGCACTCACACCCCCAATCTAAGCACTAGACAATGAACCAATCACAAATGCACAAAGCAAATACATGAGGCCTAGGGGCCACCAACATAAACCATGACATAACCTCTTTAATGTTATTTCATTTATGTAAAATGGAAGAAAAGTTATCTTAGATTTTGCAAAAAAGTCAATAAAAATATGTAAAAGGCTTATCATAATGTTTATCTTATGGGAGCCCTATAAAGATTAGCTGTGTTTGTTGTTACCTGTATCAGGTGTTTCCACACAGCATTCCCTACACAGGGTACTGCAAATCCTGGAAATTTAGTTCAGTACGGAAATATGAAGCCCAAATGGGAGTTACAGTGTGAGAACCTAAACTGACTAGATCAAAAAGCCATAAAGAAGTCACTGTTACAGATGAAACTCTTTAAGAAATTTCTGGATAGAGATGAGACTGCAAATTGGGTTTATACCTGTGCTCTGTAGTTATCATGAACATCCATTTTCCATTCTCAAGGAGTCTTTTAAGTTTTGAGGGCAGTATATGGTCACACTGCAGGCAGTGAAATCTTAAGACATTAAAACAGGATTCATTTAAAGGAATAACGGTAGTATGTGATAGAATAGATAATTTATTTGTTCTTCATTTGTATAAACCAAAAAACAAAACTGAGAACATGCTGCAGGGAAAATAAGAGTCATAACATTCTCTCATGACTATAAATCTAAAAGAACTAAGAGTTCTGTAGCCATGATTAAAACTGGAAGTCAGATTCAGGCTAATTAAAGTTGGGCTCCGGGGAAAGAAAAGCAGGGAACCAGGAGTCAGATCTCTGCAGAGGATGAAGTAACCTGTTGGCATGAAAAAACAGACTAAGACTAGCCAGAATGAAAGCATAAGAAGTACTTTGGGAGGGAAGAGTAGATATAGGCATCGTTTCAGATTCTTGGATGGACTGTCATTTGTTTTCTCCTTTTTGAAGTTTGGATGTGAAGAAAAGAAGTAGGAATCATCAGCTGTCATCTGTCCTGAACTTCAATGGATTGTAATTCTAAAAGAATTTTTATAGTCTGATTCCTTTTTCATCTAGTCATTGGAGAATTAGAGAGGTGGGGAGATAGAAAGAAATGTAAACCCCATGACTACAAATATTTAGTGCTAACATATAAGATGTCTTATGTAAACACTAATAAATACTGTAAATACTTAATAGCTAGCCGAGCTAATTTTGAGCATGTGTACTTAATCCCATAAAAAGTATGGTATATAGAGTTTCCCAAAAATATGAAATAACCTATTCAAAAAAAGGAGTAAGTTGGAATTGTTCAGGCAACCACAATTACTCTGGGGGAAATGAGATTAGACTAGATATTGAAGTCCATTATGTGTCATACTAATGACATTAATCCTTTATTTCTTTAATACAAAGGAAGCAGGGAACCATGAAGTAGATTACGTGTCATTCTAAGAATTTTTGTCCTTTTTTTAAATGCCAAAGGCAGCGAAAAATTGTTGGAAACTTAAATAGGTTAATGACATGGTCCAGCATGTAAGAAATGATGACACTAATGTAGAAGAACATGAAAAGTGATACAAAGAGAAGAGATCATGGATAGAAGATTCTTATGGAGCCAGGCATGGTGACCCATGACTACAACCCTAGCACTTGGGCGGCTGAAGCAGGGCATCCGGGTACGCAGTGAGTTCAAGCCAGCCTGTCTGATCTGCACAGTGAGACCGTGTCTCAAAAAAAGAAACAAAATACAAATGAGTCTTAACGAATAAGGAGAATCAAGGACGTAAGATCAGTTAAGAGGGAAGACAGAAATTTAAGAGCATGTTTTACCCACACAGGCACAAAGGAAGAAGATAGGGTCGTGTGGTGCCTTTTAAAATAATTGAAGTAAAATTTGCATAACATTAATATTTTAGTCATTTAAAGTGTACAATTCCAACACATTTCATCACCTTCAAAAAACATCTCATATTCATTAAGTAACCATTTCCCATTCCTTCCTGGCTACTGATAATCTCTGTGGATTTGTTTATTCTGCACATTCCATGTCAGTGGACTCATACTGTATATGCCCTTTATGACTTTTATGACATTCACTAATAATGTTTCCAAATTTCACCCATGTTGTAACTTGTATTAGTACTTTATTCCTTTTTTATGGCTGAATAATTGTCATAGTATGGGCAAACCACTTTTTATATAACCTTTCCCTTGATGGATTTAGTTTGTTTCAACCTTCAGCTATTGTAAATAATGCTACTATGAACATGGATGTACATTTATAATTGTGTGCACCCCATGGTAAATTATTTAATTAATCTCTAATTCTTTTCTGAGCTTTTTCTTCTCACCATTGTATGTTTTAAAAGTTGATTAGAAATATGTTTTAAAATCATATTAAATATTCATAATCATTAGTTTATTCCCTTCGACTTCGGGGATATTTCTTTTTAAAAATGAAGTCGAATGTATATAGAAAGTTGAAGTTTTTAAAAAATCTGCCTCTTAAATCATCTTGATTTGGTTGCTTGACAGCAGTGGCTAGAATGCTGCATCATTGGTACATAATTATGTGGTATTTTTGTAGAACAGAAATCTCTACTATTGATTTGAATTGGTGGAGACCCTACTCTTCTTAACTAGGTTCTTCCTTGTTCTTGAGAGTTCTCGCCTGAGACTGAAACTTGATTGCATTTTTACTTTGAAATGTCTTAACTTATTGTTTCAGAATAAACATATAAAAGCTACGTATTTAATTTATGCTATCCTTTTCATTTCCATGGAAAAGTTAATTCTGATTTCTACCTGATCTGGATATTTTAAAATCTAATAAATAAGATATTTAATCATCATTTTGCTCTGTATTTGTATTGCCATGTTCAGATGCACAATCTTTTCCCTCACTGTTACCTGTTGGTCTTACTGTCACAGTAAGCAGGCCTCCAAGATGTCTTATTACTAATACATTTTTGACCTCTTTGTAAGTGTTCAGTAGGAAAAATACGTTATCATGGAAGGTTTGGCATACTATTGTTCCCACTCCCAACCATTCTAATTTTAGAATTGGAAACTATGGATTTGTGCAGTCTGAGGTTTCAAATGATAGTAGCAATGATGAAAATAACGTGGTCATGAAAGAAATCAAGGTGAAATTTTTTATAGGCCTGGTTTTAATGCCAAAGACTGCTTGGTTTGTCTGTTATCTGGAGAATTTTTGGTTTCTTTACATTTAAAACCAAATCTGTAAGTATAGTCTGGTTCTTACAGAAATGTAGTTTTTATTATAGGGCCCACCTGCATGATTCTTTCAGGTGACCTTTCCTGTTTTAAGTTCTTTTTTTTAGATTTAATCTTCAGAGCAAGAACTAACTCATACAGATTTGTAAAGCCCCTGTAAAGGTTAACCCATCGTTAGGAAGTACCTGTCATACTTCCCTAAGAATTCCAAATTGTTTAGAGTAACCACTGAAATATAGAGGTGAAATCCCAATGTGAGATACTGTATATCATATGTGCATACTTCGAGGTAAAGATTGATTCTCAGAATGGAGAGGAAAGTTCTACTGAGCATGTCTTAGCCCCAAAACGAATGAATTGTTTTTAACAGTCAGACCCCAGAGAGCTCTTGTAGTACCAGCTCACAAAGAAACATTTATTACCATATATTCCTTCTCCTTTTTTCTCATATTCTGGAAAAATTAGAAACTAACAAATTTGGAATGCAGGTTCTAGACAAGAGGGATAAAAGTTGGACAGCTCTCCAGTCTCCTCTCCATCCCCAGTCTAAGCTAGAGCCTAAAGATGTCAGAACTGGATGAAAGACCCAAATTAACACAGTGGGGTTTTGATTTAGACTGGAAAAGAATAGAATTTGAATTAGTTTGGAACATTTAAGAGGAGAAATGAAAGATAAAGCTGTCTCTGTAATCATTGATTGAAGTGAAGCCTTACATGTGGTGAATTCACAACTGATGGTCAGCATGTAACATCCAGCTGAACTGAATCAGCATGGCGCTGGGTGCCCTGAGGACTGCTGCACCAGCAACATAAAAAGAACTGGAGGGGAAGGTGGTGTCCTTTTTAGACTGTTTTCCTTGTAAACCCTGAGTGTAACACATGTGGATGAAGTCACATAGGGAAAGAATCCATAATGATAAACAGGCAAACCTAGCGAACTTAGTCTCTGCTTTGAGGAACTTTTCAGTTCTATCAGTTATTAGATCACATGTCTGGTTGTATATATTCTAAATGTGTAAAATATGCTTGCTTTAAAGTATGTAGTCAGTATATTTTTTGTTTTCATGTGAAAGTTGTACCTGGATGTTTGTGTACCTGGACATAAAAATGAATGGTTGTATATTTCAGGCTGAACTAATAATCATTGCTATCATAAATTTTTCAAAATGCTATCGAAATATAGGTGTAAAGTCTAAATGTTTCCTTCCTCATACAGTAGTCTTCCTGTCTTACCACTTGTTTAGAAAAAAATAAGTTACTTCTCTAATAGATATGTATAGATATCATCAGTTCTTCTAAAGGAATCTACAGAAAGTCATCTGAGTATGTTCTTTGCATTGTCAGCTCTCCTTCCTCAAAACAAAGTTTTCTGTATGTCTTTTGTTAATCATTTCAAAGTAATGTCAGAAGTGATTTGGAGAAGCTTTCTGTATTTTATGTGAAATTTGTACTGCTTAGATGTTTGAGGAAATCAAGGTTTGGGTACAGAGGAGAATTAAATAACAACTAAGAACATCACCTAAGATAATTTCTGAATTAACACACAGAAAGATGCAGAAGTAAAAGTAACTTTATGTAGTTATTTTTATGTTCTACTTCCAAATTTGAGACAGGTTTACTTTCTTTATAATTACTTTATAAAGACATAGCCATCAATAAAATTAGAGTTCAGAGACTTGAGTGAGGAATAACTTAATTCTTTTGAAAGATATACACAAATCATTTGAGTAGCTATAATTTACCATCTTTATATATGGGATTAAAGACAGAGGACACATGTATACTGAATTTTTTTCTATACTTATATGAAACAATATTTTTCTTCTGTTTATATTTGAAGTTAATATACAATTTGCTCTTAAAGATAATTTGAATATTGAATATTTCAATAGGTTAAATTATAGCCCTTGAAAATATTTATATTTATTATTAAGCAGTTGGCTACTATGTTCTTTGACTGGTCCATTCTCACACTGTAAGGTATACTACTTTTCCTACTTTTACTTGGTCCAAACTCATTCTGCAGAGCATGTTTCTTTTCCTACCTTCAATAAACACAAAAGCTTGCTAAAAAAAAAAAAAATTAATGAAATAAAAAATAATAAAGCCATCTAGTGGTAAAATTTTCAAGTTTTACAGAACTTAATATCTACTTTACTAAATGTCAACTTGAGAATTTCTCAGATAACCTCACTTTCTTATTTGTCCAGTACTGGGGATTGAACTCGGGGCTTTCATACTCTGCCAGTCCTGACATCATTTTATTTTTTTATTCTGAGCCAATCTCTCTTTAAATTGCTAAATTTCCCAAGCTGGGCCTCAACCTCCCAGATTGGTAGGATTATAGGCATGTGCCGCCATGCCTGGCTATTACTATATAATTATTTAATTTTTTCTAGAAAATATTTTAATCTAAGGTATTTTTTACCGTCTTAAAATGAAGGCTCACTTTGGTTATATTCTAAATATCCTTTCTACAAATTAGTTATTTAGATGCTCTTCTTTAAAAAAACTGTGCTAAGAGGCTAAACCTGGTGCCTTACACAAGCTAGGCAGGTACTTTAGCACTACACCTCAGACCCGTTTTTTTCCTAATTGTAATGATCCACAAAGAGTATTGGGAACCAAGTATAGACTTAATAGTGAAATAGAATCGTAAAATATATATGGCTGTCTTAGTTACTTTTCTTGCTGTTGAGACAAAATGTCCAACACCCAGAGTTAGAAAAGGAAAGGTTTATTTCTAGTTTCTAGTGAAACTTCTAATTTATAGAAGTTTCAGTCCACAGTCAGCTGACTCCAAGGCAGAGTGCCATGACCGATAAGAAATCATCCATAGCAAAACAGAGCAGGCAGAAGGCAACAAAGTAGCAGCAGTGAAGAAACAGCAGAAGCCTTTTTGTCCTTTATATTCCATCAAAGCTGTAAACTCAATAGTTGGTTGATGCCATCTGCACCCAGGGTAGGGCATGCTTAATCCCAGCATCACATACCCTAGACTTAGCCTCCTCCAAAAACTTCTGCCTAGTGGGGAACTTCCACCTTTGTGGGGACAAACTATAACAATAGCTAAAACTTTTTCTGGTATATTTGGCAATATTCAAGGCCTTTCATGTGTCTGGAAATGAGTAAAACTCAAGTCTTTCCCATTTGAAAAAAAAGCACATGAATATTAGTCTCTGTTTTTGCAAACAAGGGATTGAACCCAGGGCCTTCCTTTGTACTGAGCTATATCCCCTGCCCTTTTCATTTATTTTCAACTGCTTGGGCTGGGCTCCCACTCCAGTCCTTAGCCTCCCAAATGCTGGGATTATAGACACACACCACCACATTTCGCTTTGTTTCTGTGTTTAGAACTTTTCAGAAAGGTTGACCATTAATATTGTCCTTTTTGAAAAAGCTGGTCTCTGTGATTAGGCTCTGGAGTCTGATTTTAAGCAAAGTTACCTACTGTTAGGCAAAGTTGGAGAGTAATATCATACTCTACACCAAAATATTACAACTGTATCTGTTATTTGGCACCTTGGAAAAGTATATGCATAACATTTGATAGGGAAATAACAGATAAGGAAAACTCATGTGTCCTTAGGTTTTCAACATATTTCTCAAAAATAATGGAGCAAAGAAATAGGCTGAAAATCTCTATAGGTACTCTTTCCTAACTGTTTGCACTGTCAGAGTATTTAACATTATTGGATATTTTAATAAATCCCAAATATGATACCCTGAATATTTGTTACTTTTATCAATCAGAATATTTGCTAGGTATTTAAAAAGGATGATCACATTGACATAAGCCAGAACCACCTGTTTTCTTCTCCAGTTAACTCTCCAATTGTATATTACCTTGTCATTAAACAAATTTTCCTTACTATTGATATTACATGTTAATTTAGAATACTTGCTGTTGAGGTTAATGATAATATTCACATACTAATCTGGTGCTCAGCCTTTCATTTATAAAATATTTTCTTCTAGGTATTTGGAGTGGATGACAATCAGGATTATAATAGGCCTGTTATCAATGAAAAGCATAAAGATCTGATAAAAGATTGGGCTCTCAGTTCTGCTACTGTAATAATGGAAGAAAGAAAGCCACTGAGTACATCTGGATTTCACAATTCAGAGGTATGCCTTGCATCTGTGTACTTTTTATATGCCTGAAGTGATTTTTTATCATTTGTAAGTTACATTATTTTAAATAATTGCTGCATATCCCCTTGCAAAATACTTCTAAAAATTAGATTTTTAATTTGAGGAAAGTCTGGAGCAACTTTAGTTTTTTGGGGTTTTATTATGCTCTTTTAAATTAATATTATTTGTTAGGAAAATATTTCATTAGGCAGTTAAAAGCTATGTGTTCACTGTTCTAATTAGCACTAAGTGACAAAATAAGAAATATACACTGCTATATACTTTTTTAAAGAAGTTATGTGTTTGGAAATGGGAACTCTGTCATGCTACAAAACATGTGAAAGGTACTTCCTGATAGATTTACATGCTTCGGTAAATGCCATGTAGTACAGCCCTGGATGTATTTGGAATAATAGGAAATTAATTAAGGATGGCTTGGTTAGGATAGCTGTGGTTTCAAAATTTTATTACACTTTGATGTGTCAAAAAAATGTCAAATGTATATGTATAAATCAGAAGAGGAGCTAGTATTTGATGGAGCCTTCCAGTGCTATTACGAGGAGACCAAAGTACATACGCTTAAACTTGGCCAAGATTTTACTTGTTTGTGGAACAAGAATTTGAACCCTGAGCAACTTCAATGTTTTAATTCATTCTTTTATTTCTAGTGGTATATTGCTCTTCACAAAAAGGGCTGATTTATATACATGAGTTGTAAATATATGTAAAATATGAATAAAGTGTGTATATTTTCTTTTATTTATGTTAAATGTAGACAGAATATTTTATAGAGAAGTAAATAGACCTATTTGCTGTTTTATTAATGTTAAAATTATGTCTTCGTGATTTGCCATTTCCTGCCATTTTACTGTTTTTATTCCTCCTTGATTTGGAAAAATTTTATTCTGGTTTCTGTTTTATAAAATGTTTAATTTATTTATTGAAAGCAGGCAATAGTTATTTGATATACTCATTTTTATTAATTGGGGAAGGGTTTTGGTAAATGTGAATTTACATAGACTCCCTCCTCTTTTCTCTATTTCCTTAATCCATAGCAAATCAAGTTTTATATAATGCCTGTATAGTCTTTCCTTTGTAGAAATTATCTAACAGGCCATTATAATACTTAACAGAATAGTTATTTTTGTCTGTGAAACACACCATATTGTAGATATCCTTAGCACGGCCCAATACCTCCAGTCCTGAGAACCATGGGTTGGTACCACAAAACTTTAGAAAGTAATTCAAGGTTCAGCAGGCTTTGGTGTCCCTTAGGCTTTGGCATTCTCTTTATTTAGTATTTTAACCTGTTTCTGAAGTTATACTGTGTGTAAATAACATAAAATCTTCATCAATATTTAGCTGTTAATCATTAATACGATAAAGGTGATACTTCTAATGAAAGGTTTATTTTTAACAGTTTATTTTTATTTGTTTATTTGTTTTTTGGTCTTTTGAGACAGGGTCTTACTATGCAGTTCGGGCTGGCCTCAAACACATCAATTCTCCTACTTTACCCTCTCGAGTGCTTTGGCCGGCATGTGCCACTATACCTGTCGTTTTGTTTTGTTTTGTTTTGTTTTGGAGGTCGTTTTGGTACCAAGAATTGAACTCAGGACTTTGCGCCTGTCAGGCAGGTGCTTGTACCACTGAGCTATATCCTCGACCCCCAGGCCCAGCAATTTTTTAACAGTTTAAAATTAAACTTCTTGTGATACCTCTCCATTCTCTTAATTGTCATTCCATTTCAATGTGAAGCCCTGGCTTGGATTTTTAACAAGAGGTACCACTTTTAATATATATAGTTTGTTTTCTGTAGCCCTTGGTCTTCTAAATTGAATGCCTTAGATTGCTCTCATCTTAAGAATTACTAGTATATGACCATAAGTCTGTGGAACCATATAAGGATTCTGTTTCATTCTTAACTATGACCGTTTATAAAGCACTTGTCTTAAGGATATGTCTAAACACAAGCAGGTCTACATTCAGACTGATACAGAAAAACTCATCAAGATTGAGTGATTTTTAGCTTCTTTTGTAAATGTTGAACTATTATAGAGTTTTGGGGGGTTTTTTTGTTTGTTTTTGGTACTGGGGATCAAACTCATGACCTTGCACTTGCCAGGGAGGCACTTATTCCTCTGAGCTAAATCACCAGCCTATAGAGAGAAGTTCAAGGCCTTGAGGTTTTGAAAGCCCTAAAAATGTGATCCAGCAGATTTAGTAATGAGACTTTGGAATGCCTCTGACTACCTGGAGACATTTACAGGGCTAACAAATAACTCAGGTGTTAGCCTTTAGACTCCTTGTTCCTTATAATGGAATAGAAGGTACTCCATTGGTGTAGCCACAAAGCAGTGATACACATCTGTGCTTATCTAGCAACCTAGTAAGTTTTAAGCTCAAAGAATTTTTCTTGGTACTGCTGTTTGTATTTAAGAAGTATAGGGAATTATACTATATCCATCATAGTAATAAAATATTGTAGTTAAAAGGGATAGCCTTTATTGTATATGTGAGAAAGTTTAATAAGTACATAAGAAGGTTTAACAATGGCTTTGTATGACATATTTGTATAACTGAAATAAATTCTCTTGTGGGAATGAAATTTGACCAAATGACATTATTTAGTTCTCTTATTTTTCTCCTTTAGGAAGGCACCTCCGCATCTGGAAGTAAACGTTGGGTTTCACAGTGGGCTAGTTTGGCTGCTAATCATACAAGGCATGATCAGGAAGAAAGAATGGAATTATCTGCACCTGTTCCTTTAGAAAATGGTATTTCCTCTTTCTTTACCTTTTCTTTAGCTCTTTTTTGTGAATTCATTAAAATAATCTGGATGTGTATAGTATGAAGTAAATTACACAAATAAGCAGTTCACATATTCTCATGTTTGTGATACATACATGATTTTTTACACATTAAAAATCTAATTTTTGGGGGGTATTTTATAAGGGATTTTAAAGAGTAGAAAATTTCCAAATACTAGATTTTGTAAATTTTTATTTGTGGCACTGAGAATCAAACCCGGGTCTTCATACCTATGCTAGGCAAGCATTGTACACTGAACTATACTGTCAGCCCCAAAAGTCTTTTTTTCTTTAAAAGGTTGTGTGCTTAATAAGTTGAAATGTTCTAGAGTAATGAAAACCTGCTAGGATTCAGTAGTTTAATCTGAGGTACTTTTTTTCAGTTACAAATTTGTGCTATTCAAGGATGGTAGCTTTGTGCTTTTATGTTTAAATTAAAACTTGTTTTACTCTTTAGTATTTGCATATCTTAGTATAGTATAATTTATTTTGGTTGATGATATACATCTCCTGAAGTATTATAATAACCTAAGATAATTTATATATGAAATATACCTATCAAATTACCTATGTTACATATAAATTATGAATTCGAAATGCTGATTTAATTTTTCCACATACTATGTTTCTAAATCATATCTGTTAGTACCAAGCAAACCATTATAAATTGTTAATTTATAATTAAATTTTCTAAAAATCCAAAGTAAAGACTCATTTATGGTTTTACCTTTGAAGAAAGAAAAAGCTTTAAAAAGATGACCTATAAAGAAAATTTATATGTGGCTTTTTGTCTATACTTGTAATTTTTTTCTTGTTGGAAATGAATTTTGTTTTGTCTCTCTCTTGTGGCACCCCAAACTCTGTTTTAAAAATTTTATAATCAGCAAGTATTTGAGAAAACTGCTCAGTAGTGTAGAGAAGTTCTATCATTTATTTATCATAAAAGTAGTGGTAGTTGATAATATTACCAATAATCTTTTGGGTAATAGAATATTTGCAGGGTGCTCCACATAAACTGGTCACTGTTTAGGAAACATCAGAGGACAAGATAAATTTACAAAGGATCCGTAGGAAAATTATTAAGAGTTACCTGTGAAAAACAAAATTCGACACTTGTTATAAAAAATAATACTTAGCTTTCACGTTCTTATTTCTGTTTCATCAGATTGTAAATGATTTTATAAGTGGATAGATCCACTTAGGAATTACCTAAAATGTTCTTGTTAAATATAGTTATAACAATGTAGGAGTACAAAAAAATAAGAGAACAAAAAAATAAATTACAAAAAAATAAAATAGCTATTGCATTTTAAATACTTTGGTTATCACTAAAGACATAAGGCATATATACATTCAAGAATAAACAAAATAAGATATAACGTGATTAAAGTTAAATTAAGTGTTTTTATATTGTAACCATTCAATTGTGAAATTTAAATGGTAAACTTATATCCTAACTTACAGGATTATAAAGGGGGAAAAAAGACCTCTGGAAGCTATATCTAGTATTTTTTGTATTTACCCCTAAAACATTAGGATGCCTTATATATTAATTTATATTTCCCTGAAAAAGATCCATTTTTCTCAGAAATACATTCCATTTTTAACAATTAAGAACATTCTCCTCAAGTAGTCTAGAATTCTCTCATGTGGAAACATAAAACTACAATTTTTTCTGTTGGGTTCTGCTTACTTGAAAAAAAACAAGTGGTAGTGTATTTTTGTAAGTGGTCTTACCGTGTGAGAAGACGATTCAAAAATCTTAGTTTGTAAAATTATGACATACCCTGTATCTATCTATATTTTTACTTAGTTTTTTTACATTCTTTTAATCAGCTTTGAATTTTTAAAAACTTGTTAAAGTTCTGCATTTTCCATTTCACTTAGAAAATCCAAATGTATTTAGATAAAAATACTAATAAAAACTAGGTCCATTATTTCCTCTACTATGTAATTGAAATTATAGCAGATATACAGTATTTACTAAGCATTGTTTGTGTAATTCTGTAATATAAATAGATTCTGGTTTTTGACCAAACCTTAAGGACAGAAAGTTACAAAAGCAAGAATGAACATAGTGAACTTGGCTGCTAAAAAACCAAAGAAAGGAACAACTAGATGTAGGTTTAAGTCAAGTTACCTTTGTCATTATGGTTCCTGTAGTAAATAACAATATGTTGTATACTTGGAAATTGCTAAAACGGTAGATTAACATTCTTACCACCCACCCTAAAAGAATGTTTAATATGAGGTAATTGATATGTTAATTATCTAGACCTAGCCATTCCACTATACACACATATATTCAGATTGTTATGTATTATACATAAATATGTATAGTTGTCACTTTAAAAATAAATATACAAGTGGCTCTAATTTTCATCTCATACACTAGCTTTCCTGATCCTCTGTAAATAGATTATTAATTTGTGCAGTTTGGAACTATACTTGCTTTTTCAACCAGTTAGTCAAAGTGATGGTTCATTTATTTTATACTTCAGTCATTTTTTACTTATACTTGATAATCCAATAAAATATGGTACTTTTTTGCCCTAATTAATTTTTTTTTAATAGAGACAGGTATCGGTGAGTCTGGCATTTCACTGAGAAGCACTGGCTCTGCAACTTCCTTGGCTACTCAGGGAGAGAGAAGGAGAAGAACTCTTCCTCAGCTTCCCAGTGAAGAAAAGTCTCTTGAGAGCTCCAGAGTGAAAGTTTTAACTCAGAGGTCAGAGATTGGAGAAAAACAGGACACAGAACTGCAGGAGAAGGAAACACCTGTGCAGGTATACCAGAAAGACAAACAAGATGCCGATAGGGCCCTGAATAAGATAACCAGAGCAGTAAATGGTGAGACTCTTAAAACCACTGGAGATAATAAAAACCTACTTCACTTAGGCAGCTCTTCTCCTGGGAAGGAGAAGAATGACACTGATACGGAAACTTCTTTGGTAAAGCAGACATTAGCTAAAATCCAGCAACAACAAGAACAAAAAGAGCAGGCCCAGTGGACACCAAGTAAATTGCCTTCAAAAAATGTTTTGGGTCAGACAGATAAATGTAAGGAGGATTCTTCTAAACAAGAGTCCCAGCTTCCAGAGAAAATTCCAGGGCATTCTGCTAGCAAAGGAGAAAGACTGATGCAAAGTGAGAGCAAGAGAAGAAAGGCTGAAGAAATTGTGAAAAGTCAGAGTACGAAAGGAGGAGATAAGAAGGAATCCTCTAAGTCCTTAGTGCGGCAAGGGAGCTTTACTATAGAAAAACCTACCCCAAACATACCCATAGAACTCATTCCCCATATAAATAAACAGACTTCATCTACTCCTCCTTCTGTAGCATTAATACCTGCAAGTAGACTACGAGAAAGAAGTGACTCTTTGGAAACTGATTCTAGTATGGACACAACCCTTATTCTAAAAGACACAGAAGCAGTAATGGCTTTTCTTGAAGCTAAACTGCGAGAAGATAAAACTGATGAAGGCCCAGACACTCCCAGTTATAACAGAGATAATTCTATTTCACCAGAATCCGACGTGGATACAGCCAGTACAATCAGTTTGGTTACTGGAGAGAGTGAAAGAAAGTCAACTCAAAAGCGAAAGAGTTTCACTAGCCTGTATAAAGACAGATGTTCCACAGGTTCTCCTTCCAAAGATGTTACAAGATCATCATCTTCAGGTGCTAGGGAGAAAGTTGAAAAGAAAACAAAAAGTCGTTCCACAGATGTAGGTTCAAGAGCAGATGGTCGTAAATTTGTACAATCCAGTGGAAGAATAAGGCAGCCTTCAGTAGATTTAACAGATGACGACCAAACCTCCAGTGTACCTCATTCTGCTATCTCTGATATTATGTCATCTGATCAGGAAACTTACTCTTGTAAATCTCATGGGAGGACTCTACTTACCTCAACAGATGAGCATGTACATTCCAAACTGGAAGGAGGTAAAGGAACAAAATCTAAGACTTCTCTTGCGGCATCTGGTTCATCCAGTAAATCAACCACTCTTCCAAGGCCACGACCTACCAGGACTTCCCTCTTACGCAGAGCACGACTTGGTGAAGCTTCAGACAGTGAACTTGCTGATGCTGACAAAGCATCTGTTGCTTCTGAAGTATCCACAACAAGTTCCACATCCAAACCACCCACAGGGAGGCGCAATATATCTAGGATTGACTTACTGGCTCAGCCACGTAGAACAAGGCTTGGCTCATTATCAGCTCGTAGTGACTCTGAAGCAACAATATCTAGAAGTAGTGCCTCTTCACGTACAGCAGAAGCCATCATTAGAAGTGGAGCCAGATTAGTACCATCAGATAAATTTTCTCCTAGAATTAGAGCTAACAGTATCTCTCGACTGTCAGACTCCAAGGTCAAAAGTATGTCCTCAACTCACGGCTCTCCTTCAGGTAAATTGGGTCCAGATTTTTAATAACAGCATGTTCTGTTTTGGGGCTCCTTTTCTAAAAATTAAGCTTATAGTTGTCTTCCCAAAATACATAAGAGAAAGGTTATGATTTAGAGGGGTTTTTTTCCCCCTAAAATAATTTTATTTAACTTAGCAAATAAAAAAAATTCAAAAGTTAAAAACACTTCCAGTTAAGTTCTGGGGCAAAATACAATTTCAAAATTAGATACTCATTGAATTGATTGATGGACATAGCCAAATTTTTGTGTCAAAGGTATATTAGGGGTGGCTGCAGTTGCTGAAATGTATAATCCCAGCACTCTCAGAGACAGGAGAATGGCAAGTTCAAGTACATCTTAGCCAATTTAGCAAGACTCTGTCTCAAAATAAGAAATTTTAAAGAGGCTGGGCATGGTGCCACCTGCCTGTAAGCCTGGCACTCAGAAGGCTCAGGCCAGAGGGTCGCTGTCAGTTGAAGGCCAACCTGAACCCAGTCTCATAAAAGCTGGGGATGCAGCTCAGTGCGAGGGCCCTATCTTCACTCCCCACTACCAGAAAGAAGCAAAAGTACATTAGAGTTAGCTGGATGAAATAAGAATCAAGATTGTACTCCCAAAAGCATGTGAACCTGAATGGAAGCAGTATACCCTCAATTAGTCCTTTTAGAGTTAAATGAAATAATTGGTATTTTATTCTTATTACTTTTAATGTCTCATGTATTTTATTTACACATTTTAAAGTTACATTTTTTATGGTTGGAACGGATGAAAACTAACTCTCAATTTATTTCAGTGGAAGAAGATGGATTCATGAGGCAGTCATGCACATGTGGGTCAAACTGGGCTATTTAACTAATTGTGAATATTATCTCAGAAAATACTGTTACAGCCTTTAACTGTAACAATTCAGTGTAATAACTACAAAAACTACTCCCTACCAGAATTTAACTGCTTTTGGGGTACTTGTCAGTTTTTATGCCACACGTTCAAAGCTGAAGTCATTGAGAATATATATGTGATTCTCAGAGTAACAGTGAATTTTGGAGTATGTTGTACAAGCACAGTGTTATTGCCTCATAAACAGCCTCACTGTGGGCGTGGCTGCAAAGGCCAGTGGGGGAGACCAGGTGTTGTAAGACTTGAAGATTTATGATTGCTGTCAGTCAACAAACATCTTAAGTGAACCTCAAGTCTTGTGAGTGAAGAGAAAGCTGGCCCACAATCTTTTGGTTTTTGTTTGTTACATCTACCACAGTACATCCTACAAGACCCCAATCTAATGGTATTGTGTATATGTTGTTAATGTCACACTTACTCACTTCCTGTTTTCTCCTCTTTTCTGTTGCTTTCCCCACTCCATTTACCTTTCCATCTCTGCCAGTTCAGTGGGTTTGGTGGTAACAATCATAGTCTGTAGTAGGAGTGGATATAGTTTAAAGTTAGAGCACATACAGTCATCATTCCTAAAAGACCGGATGGCATTTTTCTTACTACTCTGGTCCTTGTTTCCACACTTCAAGCTTTGGCAGTGATTTATGAAATTATTAGCAAGTACTTTACTACCATCTGTTGGTTTATGTGTGCCCAGTATTGTTATTCTGTTTTCTTATGGGTCCTCTTTTAAATTCACATTTCCTTTGTGCTGTATTCAATGATGTGTTCCCTGATAAAGTTTCTTCCATCACACTGCTTGCTTTAATTACCTCTTCTCTATTTAAGTAAATTAAAATAGTTAAGTATTCTTCTATCCTAATTTAAGCTCCATAGAATTGTATGTTTCTGAACAGTACGGCATGGTTCTTCTGCTCTGATTGACTAGCTCTTAGCCTCGTGAATTTGTGCTTTTGTTACTTCTTGTTTGTTATAGGGGTTTATTTGAGATGCAGCCCAGGGAGGATTATCAAATCTAACAAGCAGCTGTAAGACTGAAATTTTGTTTTCTGTTTTGAACAGAGAACTTGTTAATTGGTTTTCTGTCTAAGGAGAACCTTGGCTTCCTTAAAGAGATTTCCTAATGAAAATTGAGATGCATGTTTTTACACTCCATATTGACTTAGCAATATAGTAAATAATTACAATTATGAAATTTAAGAGCTAAAAGAATTATTTACTGGAGACTGAAACCTGGAGATAAAACAACCTGCCCTGCACATATAGCCCTGAAAGGGCAGGATGAGAACCTAAGGCATTTGATTCCTAGTCTGTTGCTTTTCTGCCGCTTTATTCTAGCTCTAGGAAATAGGATTGTATTCTAGTTTCCAGAAGACAACTAGTATCTAATGAATTATCAGTATATACAAGGTCAGTATTACCATATAATGGTTTTGGTGGTGTTTTTTAAAATCTTTGCAATTCTGATAATTCATACTGTTTATAGTCTCCATTCCATTTTGTGGCCCTAAAGCCATATAGTGATCCAGTGTTATATATTCAGATTCCCTCGAGATGTCCATTTTATAGCATTACACCTTATATAGAATAACAGTAACAGCAATCTTTCAGTCCATCTGAGGGCTCTAAAATAGTTGCTCAGGAATAAGAAAGCAAAAAAAAAAAGCATAAAAAAGCAACAAAATCACCCCAAACATACCTGTTTGATTTTGCTAGTTGAGGTATCTTTGATAACATTTCCATTTAGGGTAACCATGTTACCTTAAATAGGAAAAGAAATTAAAAGTGTTTGCTCTTGCAATATGATTTAAAAGAATGTGAAATCATATTGGTCAGTGTTACTATGCCCATTATAAACTTTAAAGATCTTGGAATTAACTGAACCTGGCACATGTGATTATTAGAGATAATTCCGTATTAGGCTGTATCTTACATTTTATAAATAAATGTATATGATACAATTTTAAGATTGGAAATACTGGGGTAAAATTTATTTTATTTTCTCTGATATAATTTGACTCTGGGAGTTTAGTTGCTTCCCTCATCAAGTTTTGTCAGTGATTATTCATACTGACTTATAATTGAAATATCCATATTTATTTTGATAAATATGGATATTTTAAAATTTAAGGACCCTAAATTATCAAAATAAAGCAGCAGATTGTAATTTTGTTTTATGTGCCACTTTAAAAAGTACAGGCATTATGTTAATGTCTTTAAAATTTTTTGAGAGTGTTTGCTTTTCCTTTTTAATCGTCATAATTTATAAAAGTAGAAATGAAACGTAGGGCATGCATGGCTTCATGTAATTCTTTTTCCAAGTTAAAAACCAAACTAAAGCATTGTCAGGAATTCTTTCCTCTAAATAATTTTATTGCTGTATGTTCATATGAGCTCAGTATACATGTAAAGCATGCTAGTTGTTTTAATTTCCCAAAGGAGTATTCCTATAATAGTATGAACATGTAGTGCTAAATCTGTAGTCATACTGTGTTTTAGGGTCAGTAAAATTTTAGTTACATTACAAGAAGTCAGAACACTGACAAAGGCTATGAGTATTTTTTTCTTTTTAATTCTGTAGACGTTATGGATGATAGTATGTTTTATAGTGAATATAGTAGTTTATTCCACAAGAGGGAGTGTTGCACATTTTGTAACTAAAATAAATTTTATAATTAATATTGTAACTAAGTTTCAGATGAGCTACAAGATTAAGGCCATCGTGAGGCTTTCCCTCATTTTAATGTATGTGATATTAAGCACTTCAACCAATATTCCCTTAGAGATTGACATTTTAAACACCTCCAGTACAAATTTCCAATTTTAGTGATGTCATTAAATGCCTTGGTAATATCGATCTATCAGACAAGCCTAATCATATAAAATGAAATTGATTTCTATACATTGTTATTTAAGGAGAATAAATTTCAAAAGAAAGAAAATTATTCTTGAATATCGGTAGAAATTAGCAAAACTCATTCCATGTGAAGTTAAAGATGTCTTTTAAAAAGAAAATAGCTGTATTAGGAATGGGGGGAAAAAGCTTTTCTGTCAATTATAGAATACTTAGCATAGCAAAGAATGGGTTTTGAACTCCAGCAGTCAGTAGACTGAATTTATACTTTAATGTAAGAAAGGTAAGCTATCTCTGGGCCTGTTTTTTAATTATATTTCATTTTTCTGCCTGTTTATATTCATTTTATCCTCAAGTTTGGCCCTCAGTTTTAAAGAACAAACCTAAAGATGTTATGTTCCAGTTTTTAAAATATACTGTATTCTTTTGGTTGCTTTTTAAGGGTTATTATGAGAGGCTTTAGTATTCTTCTACATACAACTTATAAAATTAAGTAGCAAGTTTGTGAAAAAAGGTTTTTCTTTTACTATCATTTCTCAAAATTAATTATTTTATAATCCAGTGATTCAGACTATTGAACTGTAATTGTAATGTGGCTCCACGTACATATCACAGTATACTGTTTATTAGACATTACTAGCTCTCAGTGCTCGATGGCCTCTTCTGCTTTCCTGTACTGTGCTGAGCCACTCATGAAATGTATCAGCTGTTAATGCCATTCTTGCAAAATTATCTCTAAATCACCTTAGTTTCATAATACTGCCTTATGTTTTTATTTCCTACAGTTTAATTACAATTCTCTGTTATTGGTTTTATTTTCTATGCAGTTTTCAATTACAGCTATGGTGACCAGAGGTTCCCCGTAAAACAGGAAATTAGAGCTAGTAGATGAACTTTTTCTTATTTATGAATTATGTTATAAAATACCAAAATTAACTTTTTCTAAATATTTTTGCTTCTATTTCAAACTTTTTATAAAACTTTTCAAATTGTAAGTTCAATTTATGAGAATTTTCTTATATCTAGAAATGAGCCAGCCTTATGCAAAAATACAATTTTCAAGGGAAAAAACAAGAAGGGTATAAAATTGTAGTGGGGAAGGATGAGGAAGCTCCAAACTTCATTCATCTATACCAATTAAGGCAGTTAGAGAAAATGAGCACACAAGAGAAGAGGAAAGAGTGAAAGCTCGAACTCCTCTGCAATACAAAATTGTAATACAAAAATTGTAATACAAAAGTATTACAATTAGAACCCATAGCAAATGCTAAGGTTTCATTACTATAAATAGCAAAAACACTTGCTTTTTACTAGGTTTGAGGAAAAAAAGTTTTGTTCTACGAATTAATTCATTTATTCAAAAATATTAAACTTTTCCTAGCCAAACACTTTGCTAGGCAAAGATTAGTGAATTTAACAGAGATAGCTCCTGCCCCCTGTGAAGTTTATCATTATCTGTCCTTTTCTCCTATTTATGCTTCACAAATTATTTGTATGTTTTGATTCTCATATTAACAGCAGCAGTGAAACGTCTGCATTAATTTGTCTTCTGATTTTTCAGATGTGTCAGCAGTAACATTTTTAAGTGTTTTTACTAACCTTTTAGAAAGTGATTATCACTTTCTTTAATGTGACCAGTCACAGTATCTTCTGTGCCTTAAATGTTAATGGTTGTGAGACTAGCTTGTAATTTTGCTCTTTGTAAATTTTATGCCATTGTCTATTTTCACCGTATGCTTTCAGTGTCAAAGCAGCAGTGTTGTATTGAGGATGCTTTGTTGTGTTTTTTACCATGTAAAAAGATTTTTTCCAACCATAGCATAACAGGATGTTGAATGACAGAGGTAATGTTTTTTTTTTCTGCCATAAAGGCATAATTTCCCCTGCAGGAATTATGCAAATTTGTATGTTGGGAAAAGAGGGTTTTTACCATCTCCATGTTGAAAGTCCATGTGGCATGAGGAAATCTTTTCCCTTGTTTTTCTTTTTTTGTTGTTGTTGGTGTTGTAGCTGTCGTTCTTTTAAAAAAAAATTCCATATCTTCACTCAAAATAAGAAATACTTGCAATTTAAAAATGCCCAAATTAAACATTTATGAATAGAGCTTGCATAGTTGTTTATCATTAGTGAAATTTTTCATCTGAATGTTTGTTCACTACACTATGGAAAACACAATCTTTCAATTATTTTTAATTATTCATTGTTTTTAATCACCAAAGTGTAATGTTTATTTAGGAATAGTAGACTGATAGTTTTTGTGAGGTATGTGTGTCACTTACTGAAAATTGTGCTGTGTGTACACTTTCATGGTGTTTTGAAATCATGATTTTTATTTTATCTCCTTTAAATGATAACATAATAATTCTTTTTTTAATAATTAAACTAATTTAGTAAATTCAAGATGGAGGCGCTTTCCTACTGATTATGCTTCCACCTCAGAAGATGAATTTGGATCAAACCGTAATTCCCCTAAACATACCCGTCTGCGTACTTCTCCAGCCCTGAAAACCACTCGCTTGCAGAGCTCTGGGTCAGCAATGCCTACTAGTTCCTCCTCGTTCAAGCACCGGATCAAAGAGCAGGAAGACTACATCCGAGATTGGACTGCTCATCGTGAGGAGATAGCCAGGTTGGTTTTGAGACGTATCTTTTAAGAGTTGAAAATTTTCAGCATTCAACATAAACCAAAGTTTCAGCATAAACCAAAGTTTAACCTTAGTTTTGCTTGTTGTGTACTAATAGTCAAAGAAATTAATAGTCAAAGAAATTAAATCCACTGGTGACGATGAACAACTCAGTTTTGTCAGCTGAGTTACTCTCCACAGCTTTTTACTTTTTATTTTAAAATTTTTTATTTCATACTGATGGCTGCCACATTACGTAGAATCTGTTGTAGAATTGTTTTGCTCCTCCTACCAATTTAAAATGTCTAGTAAAGTTGCTGATGATTAAGTATAACTTTTGAAAGATATTGTCAGCTCTGCAGAATTAAGAATTGTGCAAGCAGGATTACTTTCCTTTTAACTTCCTACCTACTGGTTAGAGTTGTGTTGATAATGTCCTCTGGAACAAATTAGAGTAGACAGACTTCTCCTATGCTTTTGAGTTCATTAAGTACAGTTTGATCAACCCTTTAATAAATAAAAATGTGATTACTTTGAATATGAAATGTGCTCACTATTAATTAGGTATAATAAGTAAAATTTATGCTGCAAATGTGATTTTTAATTAATAACTTACTGTGCTTGAGTACTGAAGAGAAGTTATAATTAACAGTGGTTAAAAGGTAAGTTTTTTGTTTGAAGTTTATATGATATTAAGTTTTATTATAGTATTAGATATGTTACCCATTTTACCATATATATGTACATACTAAAATTATTTTTGCTTTTACTTTAAGATGTTAATTTTCAAGCTTTATATTTCATAGTTCACAGATGTTTTAAAAACAGCAACAAATGTTTACCATACTTTCATAGTGTTTTATCTGTTTTCTACTTTGTTGACTTCTGTGAATTGTGATTTTTCTTTTATGGTTCATTAGTTTAGGTTTTATTTCTGTGTTTAAATTACTTCACTTGTAATTGCTTTCATTTTCAAAGAATATGACCTTGCAATTTCATTGTACTACTTAAAACATTTTTGTTTTACTGTGCAAATAACTTTATGAGACTAAGTATTAGAGCATGTTAGGCCAGTTCTAGTTATATTTAATAATACGCATAAATACAATTTTCCATTTGTTTTGGGATCCGTGAATCATTATGGCTTCACAGAATGTTCACAGTGAGAGAATCTTGTTTTCTGTTCTTCTGAGCACACAGAGAACAGCAGATCTTGCGTGTCTCATCATTTTCTCTTTCTAGTAAGGAGATACCCACCGGCACGAGGTCGAGGGAGTGGTGCCACAGGAACTGGAGCGTTTATGTCTGTCTGCTCTCCGGAGCCTCCCTTCAAGCTCCCACACCTAAACTAGACAAACCTTTTTCTGGGCCAAAACCTCCTCTTTCTCCCAAATAGAAAAGAGTTATAATACAAAGAAAAGACGAAATAGTGACTGTGCATTAATTTTCACTTGTTTACATTTTGTTACATGCACAGTACTACATTATCTTTGTGATTTATCGTGTGTAATAGGATTCTGAGGTCAACCTGGTTAGCCTTTTGATGATTTTCATATCTTCCCTTCCCCTTTATGTTGTCAGTAGTGCTGTGCTAATGAAACACACCTTTGGAATTTTAATTTTTCAACTGTATATCTCAGAGCCAAAGAACTTTTTTTAATTGAAAATAAAAAGGAAGAAAAGATATAAAGCATGGAAATAGGTTGCTAGGCTACAGATGTAACTCAGGAAGCCCTGGGTTTAATCCATAGCACTGCAAAAACAGAAAGTTAATACATGCCTGTAATACTAGCACTTTGGGAGGCTGAAGCTGGAAGATCACAAGTTCGTATCACACCTGAGCAACTTAGGCCTTGTTTCAAAATGAAATAGGACTGAAGCTGTAGCTCAGTGCAAAGGCTCTAGTGGGTTCAATCCCCAGTATTTCTCTCTCTCACACACACACACACAAATTTAGTGTTAATATAGGGCATTGTTCTGTTATCTTAATGTGAGAAAATTATTTTCAAAAGACTTAATCACAAAGTAAAACGTGAGAAATACTTTTGTTCCTTTGAATGGACTACTGCTGTCATTTAAAGAAAACCTGCATGCTGAAAGCATCATTTATTGAAGAGATACCACCTTTACTGGTGGACAAATAATTTAAACCTAAAAATTCTACTGGAAGATTATGTAATTCAAAGTTGAATTACAAGACATTTGAAGATATTTCAGTGTTTCAGATTCATTATTACACATGCCACCATATCATTCAATTATATTTTCTAGGAGTTAACAATGTTATAAAAATTAACCAGTTCATTATAGAAGTTATCCCAGAGAGTTAGAGTCAGTGTAATATTGCACCTTCATGTATACTGAGTTTCACTTGCAAAAGTGATGTCCTAATTTTGTGCACAACCCTGCAGACTGTTTTCGATCAAATATACATAGGTTTCTTTCTTTTTTTTTTTAATTTTATTTTAAAAGGAGTAAAATTAAACACAACAAAACAGAACAGAACGGGACATAAGAAAGCATACATTTCAAAGCTAGACAACCAGAGATCTTCACTATCTGTCATATTGTGTCTTGTTTTCTTCCAAATGGCTGTCCTTATCTTTGCATATGGGGAGCTCACACTAAATAACATAGCCAATCTTTTCACAAGATGTGTAGTTCACTGGCTCCCACTTGCTAAGCAGGGGGGAGGAGGAGGGGGGACACGGGATGGGAGACAAGACGACATGAGATGTCTG
>PVJX010017339.1:0-38580 GCA_004027295.1 Dolichotis patagonum
GATCCATGTGACATGAATGACAAGAAACTCAAAAACAAAACAACAGAATTATATAAGGTGATTAAAAAGGAAGTAACAACAACAAAACAGATCAATAAGGTACTGAGAAAGCTGAAACATAATATAAGTAAATAGATAATGTACTTAAAAAGCAAAAAGAGGAAGAGAAAATGCTCTAAAGGATATAACTGCATGTATGTTTAAGTGTGTGGGATGATAACCTTATTACCAGGTTTTGTTGGATCGTTGAACAGAATTGTTTGCAGCCTCACTGTTTGTTCACTTTGTATGCCTTAATTTTGTAACTTGAACAACTATTTCTAAGAAGACAATATGTAATTTATCAACTAGTGATTTCTTACTGATTTTTTTGAAATTCTGTATTATTTCTACCCTTTTTTTCTGTATTGCTTTTTTTCTCTTTAAATAAAAATTTTTAAAAATGAAATAAAAAAATTTTTAAAAAGAAATAATTAAGGAAAACTTCCCAAGCATAGGAAAAGGAAATGATATCCAGATGTATGAGGCATACACAACTCCAGCCACCTACAACCAAAACAGAGCTAAACCCAAATATATAATAATAAAGTTCCCAGAAATTCATCACAAGAACAAAATATTAAAAGCTGTCAGAGAAAAGAAACAGATCACCTATAAATGAAAACCCATCAGAATCATGACAGATTTCTTGCCACAAACCATCAAATCAAGAAGAGCTTGGAGCAAAGTATTCCAAGCCCTGAAAGAAAATAACCTCCAACCCATATTGATGTACCCTGAAAAACTGTCTCTCAAAATTAATGTAGAAACAAGATGCTTCCATGACAAAGAAGAACTGGGGGAGTTTGTGACCACCAATCCAACCTTACAAAAAATACTGAAGGTCATTGTAGAGAAAGAGAAAAAAACACCAGGGTTTCAGGAACAGTGGCAAAGAGGCCTCAATGAACAGGGCAGACAATGGAATGAAGGGGGGGGGAGTAGACAACCAATGGCAGAAAAATAGGATAGCAGAGATGAGGCAGAGAAGGTTGGCTATAAACTCTAACATAAATGATCTTGATACATTAACAAAAAGAAACACAGGCAGGGTAGATCAGGAGATAGGGTCCATCAAGATGCTCTGTATAGGAAATATAATTAATCTGAAAGAGGGCTCATGGACTGAAAATCAAAGATGAGAAAATAATGCTCTATGTGACAGGGAACCAGAGAGAAATAAGGGTGGCTTGTCCAGCAGCTGCAGATAGGTTGGAAAGACATGACACTTTTGTGCAGTGGAGAACTACTCAGCTACAAGGAAGGAAAACCTTGAGGCTTTTGTGGGTAAAGGAATACAACTGAAGATCAAGATCAGGGGTAAAAAGGTTCAGAATCACTTATATAAATAGCAGATTGCCCCCCAATCTAAAAACTAAAGGACCCAAGCTGTATAATGGACCCTGTGAAAATGAAAGGGGAGGAATTGTCTAAAAAAGGAAGGCAGAGGGCATTGTTAATAGTGTATCAGGATTTAAAAGCCACATTACTGTCATTGCTCTGTTTAATTTGGTTATATTCTGTTCCCGTCTGTCTACTTGTACTAGATTTGAGGGCACAGAGAGCTATTCCAAAAATAGCGGGATATATTTTATGGCAACCAACCTTAATTTCCTATCAACATAATCTGTATTACTTACACTGTCTTATTATGACTTATCTTATTTGAATCTGGTTTGTTATATTGCTGTCTTGCCTTGATTGATTTTATTCAAATCTGTTATATTTGATAGTATGAAGTCTGAGAGTAGAGGGAACTACACTGAAGATGACAAGAGTCACTAAGATACACACTCTGGTTTGACTATTACCTGCTTTTGAAGTCCTATAATGTCTCCAATGTTTTGTGTTTATTAATATTGTTAGGTACTGCTATGTTCAATTTTACTATGCCTGGTGATATAGACAATTCTATTGAAGATAACAAGAGACACCATAGTAACCATTGTAGATCACCTTGTATTGTGGTTTTAATCTTGTGCTATGTCCATACTTTTGTTTTGAATGACCCCGTTTTATTTTCTTTCTCACTTGGTTTTGTTCTTTTCAAAATAAAAAAAAAGAAAGAAGAAAAAAAAAGAAAGAGTGGCCGTGGAGAATGTCCCCCACACCTGTTGTGCCCAGGTCCTCATCCTAGGTGCTCAGAATGTGTTTCATGGAAACACACACTGTAGGCATTTCTTTTCCATCTGCCTCCTCACAATGACGTCTATCTGTCAGGTCCCCAGGTGTCTTCATTCAGCCCTCACCTCCTGAGAGTCTGATGCCTCACTTTGGTCCTTCATCTTCAGGGCAAGCTTCTCTTTCCCCAGTTCTCTGCATGCCCACTCATTCTGGTGAGTGCCCCATACCTCTAAGGAGTCAGTAGCAGCACTGCCATCACCTCCTGTAGCTGGTCTCCCCAGGCCCTGCAACCCTATCCCGTCACAGAACCTCAGAGGACTGCAGGGCCAAGCTGGCCTCCCAGTCCCCTTCCCTTCTCCAGAGCACACTCACTGCACCCTCGTGGTCTCATCCATTTTCCAGGGCTACTCCCAGGTTCCATGAGGGCAAGAGCTACATGTGATTTATCCCAGGGTACCAGGGCCATGTGCCCACCTCCTTCCACCCTGTGAGCCCTTGCTCTTGAGGAAGCCATCCTGTCCAGGTTCAGATTTCAGTGGTGTCTGCTCGTGGGAAGGAGCTGTGGGCTGTCAAGTAAGAAAATAGATCATCAAGAAAATTATAGTAAATTGCAAACTCTCTGTAAAAGGGCAATTGGAAGAGATTCTCTGAATATTTTCTTCCAAAAAAAGTATTCCTAGAAGAACAGAAGTTTGTATCCGTATACCTTATTTCATTTAAACATCCAAAGCCCACTCAAATAGGGAATGGTGGCCCAGGGAGGTAAGGTGTTCATCCTAGTGACACAGCACACAACCACAGATGGTGACCATGGAGCCCAAGGAGCCTGGCTAGAGGACGGCCCCTCCAGCCTACAGGAGATGGAAAGCTGACTTGAGGCAGATCTGTGGGCTTCAGTAGGACTGCACTGACCTGTCTGCACCAGAAGAAAGAAAGCATCTGTCTTCCTAAGACACCTCTTCTGGCTTCCCATCACTGTGTACTACGGATCAAACTGTGTCCCTCCACAATGCACATGGTGAAGCCCTAAACCCCCAAATTGAGTGTATTTGGATGATTCTGCTTAACAGAAGGTCATAAAGGTAAGTCCTAACCCGAAGGACTGGTGTCCTTATGAAAGGAAATATTTTTTAAAAAAAATAAAGGAAGAAACACCCAAGAGCTCTCATCTCTTTCACATTGTTACCATTAATGCATGTTTTTTGCACCATGCAAACACCATACTGTACTTCCTAGAAGTCACACAAACAGGATGTTTTCACTGCAATAGACAAGCCAACCACATGGTAAGGACCAAGAGGGAAGGGCTGTAAACTGTGACAGCTCTTGGCTGGAGATGGGACAATGGTGGCTGTGAAAGAAGAGCTGTCAGAGGAGCTTGCCAGACTCAGAGGTGGGAATGGGTGCGAAGTAGCTGAGGCCATCATCAGCTCAGCCCGCACCTGTCCCTGTGGCTAACACACAAGTCAAGATGAGGAAAACACACCGTTGGAAGCTCTCTTTCTTTCTGCACCAAGCTCCGAGCCCTTGACATATTCCGGGTGCTGCATTGTCCCATCCATCGCCCCATCTCCAGCCATGGGAAATGAGCGCAGGTGGCAGCACTGCGGAATGCTCATGTTCCTACGTTCCTGGGATGCAGTTGGTATTTCAGGTTGGGGAACAGGTAACAACAGAGAGAGATGAGGCATTAGAGAGCACTGGAGAAATAGACAAGGACCTTTTAACAAATATAGCGCACTTTTTAAAACTCCCTCTCCTAAAACCACTTCTGAGGTTTTAGCCCACAACCCCCACCTTCCCTGAATCTAAATAACCTGTAACTCTGAACCCTATACAACTTAGTACCTTAGGATATTTTCCTATGATTCTTTGTGCAACATTTTTTCTCTATAGCATTCTTCTTAACATTTATTTTTGTTTGACATATAAAAATTGTTCTCTCTAGTTACCTAACTCTCATGTCTGACTCCTGCTAAACATCACCCAGTAAATATTTCCAGACCTTTGCTGACTGATTGATAAGTCTGTTGTTAGCATTCTTCTCTGTGCTAAGTAAAAAAGAATCCTCCTTGTGCCTATGGTGAATGATATTCTCACAGGAGCAGTTCCAAGTGGCCCCGTAGCTCCAAGGTGCTGAGGCCAAGCTGAGACGCGATCCAGCCTGGGTCCATCTCCCCCGCTTGTCATCACTTCTTCAGGCAGAGCCACAAGTTCCCTCTCTCTCCACCAGACGGACGCACAGTAGATACCATGAACAGTAGCCAATATTGTGTTTATTTTAATTCACAACTCCTTTATTTTCAGGTTCTCAAAATATCAATCAGTTCTTCCTCGTTTGTAACACCACAGTGGAGGTGTGTGAAAACTGGAGATTCCTTTTCCTCTGGAGATCTGGATAAAAGTAGAACAGTGCTCTCTGCTGGGAACTTGTTCCTGCGTACCCCGGTCAGAAGACAGTGGAAGGTAAATCGGGAACTGTTGATCTCTGCCTGTTCTCCATGATCTCAAGCAAATCTACTTCCCTCCACAGACAGTCATTCTGTGAGGACTCACGCGAGCCTTCAGGCCAATGAATCCAGCTTTTCAATTGAAAATAGGTCACCACCTGAAGGCCAAGTGCTTGACCTGAAGTACTTATTACAGGCAGACAAAAAGCCACACAGACATACTGGAATTGGCCTGGAATTAGATCGACCACAAAATGTCACAAAGTCCCATGACTGTAGGTGGTTGTTTACTAAAGATTGGTGTTTTCTGGGAAATAAGAGTCCAAAGACAGACAACTGTACATATTCTTAATAGGAGGTAAGAAATCTCTATTAGCTGGGTGTGGCTGAGCACTCCTGTAATCCAAGCACTCGGGAGGCTGAGTCAAGAGGATTGCTATGAGTTCAAGGCCAGCCTAAGCTACATAACAAGTACAAGGCCAGTTTGAACTACATAGCAAGACCCTGTCTCAAAAAAAAATCTCTATTGGTATATTCATCCATTCATTTGTTCATAAATCCATAAGCATAGCAGATTCTGATAGAAATATCCTGGGTTTTTTTCAGTCATAGAACAACAGTGCAGGCTGTCATTGTCAACTGTGAGAGTTCAGGTGTCAATTAGGCATTCACTGCAGGAACCTGTCCCAACCCCTCTCTGTAGTTAGCTCTGGGTGCCTTTATCCTTGGACAGACCAGAAGTTCTGGAAGCTCCGTGTAGATCACCTTCATAGCCCTGGTATCTGCACAGAACCTTGTACATTAGAGTTGCATTAAAAAAACTGTGTCCAATAGTCAAATAAAAAGGATCTAGAGTAAGCATTCACACACACATTTATACATCTGTTTTGTTCAGTTCTAACAATACCTGGAAAGGAACTTTGTCTGGTGGTTTTATAAGTAGAACAAAAATAACGAACAGAGAATGGCTCTCTTACGTAGGGATGGGAGCTAGCTCTGCTCTTCTGGGATCACAGACCCCAGGGAGCAAGGCACTCCCAGAGCTGGGAGCAGACCAAGCAACCTCCAAAGGCTTGCAGCAGAATTCCAAGACTGATTTTCCAGCCTCAGAGAGGGGTGACTGGGGAATTCTCTCATCCTGTTCTGCTTTAGACCCTCTCTCTTTTCCCTCCAGCTCCATCCCTGCAGCCACCTCCCACAGGCGCATCCACCTCTGTTCCCCATCCTGCCTTTGGCCTCAGCCTCTTTACTCAACAGCCTTTCATAACATGGCCCAGATTCTCTACTCTTTTTTAAAATTTTTTTAATTTTAAAAAGAATAAAGCAAAAGAGAACAGAACAAAGTAAATCAGAATAGAACAATGCAAGCAACACAGCCCTTCACAACAAGACAACTGGTCATCAACAGTAGCTGCCATAATGTCTCTTTTTTTTTACATAGTTGAGCATAATTTCACACACACAATAATATCAAACATAACAAAATACTATAAAACCACTCAAAAGAATGAAAGCATTACAGGACTTCAAAACCAAATAACAGGAAATGGACAATGACTACTATAATATCTCATTTTCCTCAAAAAATTTGTTTATACCATCTCACATAATAAAATCAAATGAAACACAACAGGATAGAAACAATCAAAACATAAGAACAAAATCATGGTAGGACTTCAAAACAAGAGGATAGTAAATCAGCAATGGCTGCCATAATGTCTTGTCTTCAACGTAGCTGTTCATACCATCACACATAATAAAATCACATAGTGGGCTGGGGATTTAGCTCAGTGGCATAAGTGCCTGCCTGGCAAGCGCAAGGTTGTCAGTTCTATCCTTGGTACCACAAAAAAAATCAAACAAAACAGAATAAATCAATCAAACCAATGAATGAAAGTATTATAAAACTTCAAAGCAATATAATAGGAAACCATAATTACCACAAAATATCCCATTATATTCAAAATAGCTGCCCCTACCATCTGACAGCGTAGAATCTAACAAAACAAGACAGAACAAAGCCAAACTTAACAAAAATTGTGTACACAATGCAAGAGTTCAAGATAAGATAATAAAAAATTTGACAATAGTTTCCACCTTTCCCTCCCAGGTGTTTCCTCCCTTTGCTGTTACATTAACTATTTTGCTTTTGGATCCCGTTAGTCCTTTCTGTTTCGTATGCTAGGGTTCACATGTATGAGTTTGAACTGCTTTGGTCATGGACATGATCTCCAGTTGGGTCCATTTACCTACAGGAACCTTGAGATTATTCTACTTTATAGCTGGGTACTTTCCACTGCATGAAAATACCATAGCTTTCTTATCCATTCTGCACTTGATGGGAAAGTTACTCTTGCTTTTTTTGGTCTCCTGTCACATGGAACAATTGTTTTCTCTCCTTTGATTTTTGGTCTATGAATTTACTTTCCAGTTAAATGTGTTTCTTGTATACAGTATATCAAGGGATCTTGTTTCTTTTTATTGCTGACCTAAGACTGTCTACATTGGTTTGTCTCTGCCCTGGTGGTGGTACACAGTGGGCAGAGGAGGATCTGTCTGTCTCCTTCAACCTGCACTGGGGATGCAGAGGAAAGGGCCTTCTGGCGGCAGCTCACAGCAGACAGAGGCAGGCCTTCTCCTGGTTCTCTCTAGATTCTCCTCCTGTTGTAGGCCCTCCACTTTCCCCTTCACTCAATTGCCTGTCATATTTGGTGATCCTCCTCTGCTGCTGTTCCTGGAACCATAGTCATCTTTATCTCTCTCTAGAATATTCCTTAGCACTCTGTAGGGTTGATTTGGTAGTCATGAATTCCTTCAGTTGTTCTTTATCATGGAAGTATCTTATTTTTCCATCAACTTTGAAAGATAGTTTTGCTGGGTAGATCAATCTGGGTTGGAAGTTGTTTTCTTTCAGGGTTTGAAACACTTCACTTCAAACTCTTCTTGACTTGCTGGTTTGTGTTGACAAGTCTGCTGTGATTCCAATTGGTTTTCCTTTATAGGTGATCTGTCTCTTTTCTCTAACAGCTTTTAATATTCTGTTCTTGTGTTCAATTTCTGGGATCTTAATTATTATATGCCTGGATATTGATTTACTTTGGTTATGGCTGGTTGGAGTCCTATATGCCTCACTTATCTGCATGCCAGATCCATTTCCCATGTTTGGGAAGTTTTTTTCTATGACTTCTGTGAATTATCCTTTTAATTTCATTTGTGTTGACCCCTGATTCTTCATTGATACCTATCACTCTTAAATTATGCCTCTTTGCATCATCTTGCAGCCATTGAATTGTTATTTTCTGATACCATGTTATTTTTAAGCGATCTTTCCTTTCATGATCACTAGCTGCAATCCTGTCTTCAAGGTTTGAAAGTCTATCTTCAGTCTCTTTCAAGCAATTTTGCCAGCTTTTGATTGAATTTTTAATTTCCTGCATCTCTCTTTGAATCTATTTCATGCATTGTAATTCCATTCTACATTCATTCAAGATTTCCATCATTTTCCTCTGCGCCTCTTTTTTGTCTATGTCTTCTTTAGACCTGCTGAGCAATTCCTTCAGTATGTTTGTGATTTCTTCTTTTACCTGAGACATTATTTCTGATCTGACTGCTTTTACACTCTCATGAAGTTGTTTTCTTACTTCAGTTGCTATCCTCTCAGAAATTTCATGTGTGTGACTTCCGTTTTCTTCCATGACTGTATCTCCCAGACTTATTCTGTGTAGGCTGGAGGTCTGAGTTTGCCTTTTGTTCCTTCATCTCGACATTCTCCTGAGTTCTTACCAACAAGCTGGTTGTGGGACCCCAGGCATTTCCCACGTTGGATGCCAGTAGGCAGTGTAGGGGGATGAGACAGGCACCTGGGTTCCTCTAAATCCAGATTTACAGGGAGATAGCCGGTTGTGGAGTGGGCTTCTCCAGAGCTATGCAGCTACACTGGAGTTTGGCTGATGATCAGGGGTGCATGTACGTGGGGCTGCTTCTCTCAGCCTGTGTGTCTACACTGGGACTCCCACGATGCTGGCAGACACACAAGGATGTGTTTTTCTGATTCTGCTAGTGCATGATGGCTGTCTGAGGGAACCAAGGGCCTCCAATGGGGGCCTATGGATGCACAGAGCTTACCTGGCTGTGTGTCTCTGGTCCTGCTGGCTGCCTTGAAGGAAGGAGTCTTCTGGTGGCAGATCCCTGCAGGTGAAGGTGGATCTTCTGGTTCTCTCTGCCCACACTGGCCACCTGTAAGATGTGGCCTTTTGGTGGTGGTGCACAGTGGGCAGAGGAGGATCTGTCTGTCTCCTTCAACCTGCACTGGGGATGCAGAGGAAAGGGCCTTCTGGCGGCAGCTCACAGCAGACAGAGGCAGGCTTTCTCCTGGTTCTCTCTAGATTCTCTACTCTTAAACTAAAGATGCCTCACTTGATCTGTGCTCCTTAAGAGTTCCTGCCCAATCTCTCTCTCCTTTTTATCACACCCAAGAATCCCATGACCGCCTCTGTACTCACTGCCTCTACTCTTTCACCTCCCACCCATTGATCCCACTGATCTCACCTGCCACTCACTGATCACTGATGTGACATTTCTGCACCCAGCATCTCATTGACATAGCATCTCCAATGTCATTTGCTGAAACCAACAGATGGATTGAAGACTTATTGTACTGAGCCAGAAGCAGACGAATAGATCCACTGTCTCTGAACACTAACAAGTGTATTATTTCCTGTTTCTGTTTTGTTTCACTCCCCCATGCTTCACTTCCTAAATAACCAATAAAGTCACCCTTGCCTAAAAACAGTAAAGGAAAACAACAAAGAACAATAGCATCATGCAATCTCCTAGTCTTTCCAGGAACCAGGAATGCATGGGACACCTGGACATCTATGAGCACATTGAAACTACATCAAAAGATCTATTGCCATGCAGATTGCTGACCATTCTGCCTATGGCTAAAACTAGATGCCCCCAAAGCTCCACAAAGGTATTTGCACTTGCCAACCTTAGGCAGAGAGAATTTGGGTGAATGCCCTCTCTCTTCTCCATGCTGGCTTGATGCAGTAATGCTCTTTTCTCTGTCACCCTCTCTCTAGCTGTGGGCTTCATCAGGTGGTGCTAGAACCAGACCCTTCACAGTTACAACCTCTGCACTGATGCCCATTATGGACGCAAGTTCCTCAGTGTGCTCCACCCCCAGGCGTAGATGATGCTGTCTTCCCAGGGACCTTCTCCCACCCTTTTAGCTCAGCTTTTCAGACCTTGACCCTCACTGCTCAGGTTCCTCAAGGTTCTCTCACAGACATAGGCTTAGCCAAGGTTCTCTCACAGACATAGGCTTAGCCAAGGACGTATAAACAAAACACCAATCACACATGAAATATCACAAAGAATCAACAACTGGACCTAATCGTATTAAAAAGCTTTTGCATAGCAAAAGAAATCACCAACAGAGTGAAGAGGCAACCCACCAAGTGGGAAAAATTTTGCCAGCTGACCCTTAGACAAAGGGCTATATATAAAGAACTCAATATAGACTAGAATACAATATATAAAGAACTCAAAAATATCAGATTCCCAAAATTGAAAAAGCTAACCCAAAAATAGGTATCTGACATACATTTGTCTTATCTTCAATTTTTCATCTCTGCTTGGAATTGTCAGGGATGAAAAACAATTTTCTCTCTTGCCTTCATATTTCTGATTTAGGATGGACCCATAACAAAAGACAAATTGACAAGAGAAAAACAGAAGTGTACTAACATGTCTACCTCATGGTTATATGGAAGAATTCTGGAGAGTTCTGTAAATTTCAAATAATTTGCCTTTGAATTCAGGTTTAAATGCCATTATCCCACTGAAACAAAGAGAAAGGGGCTGGGGAAGGCTGGATATAGAGGTGCCCAGGTAAACAAGGGTAAGATTTGGTGAGACATGTTCTGCATATTGAAGGCAGCACCTTTTCCATTGCTGGGATCCTCTAGTGATTTGGAACCATCCCTTCCTTCCTGCTACAGGGGTTTTTCAGATAGAGAGTTCCTTTATAGATTTCCTTTACTAAGGGATAAGTCTTACTTTCAGAGCTTTTCCTGTATCTACAGACTCCCAAAAGTAATCAGTTTGAAGTAATCCTTGTGCCAAAAAAGGGACACAGCAACCGACTCTGGCCTCCACAATCCTATTTTGAGGTGCCATATTCTAACTTCCTACACCCAAGTAATCCCAAGTGATCTTTCCAGGAAACAATGGACTGTGGACTGGACTTGGTGGTGTGCGCTGGTAATCCCAGCACTCTGGGACCGTGAGGCAGGAGAATTACAAATCCGTGACCAGCCTGGGCAATTTAGTGACTTGGGAAGATCTTGTCTCAAAATAAAACGTATGGAGATGTAGCTCAGTGCCTTGGCTCAGGATTCAACAACGGAAGCCAAGGGGAAAGAAAGGGAGCCAGTCAAAAATTCCTTCTGTCTCCCATCCTCAACTCACTCGCCTCAATCCCTTCACAGAGGGGGAGACTTAAAGGACAGTTCAGAATGCTCTGCCTGCCCTTCACAGCCTGGAACCCCACCGGCAGCCCTTCACCAGCCTGCTTGCCATGTCCCATGCTCATTACCTCTCTTTTTGGGCTTTGCCCATGCCAGACCTTCCACCGACGGAACTACTCAATCTCCTCTCCTGAACTTTCCAAACCTAGTTCAAACATTGCCTTTTCAAAGAAGTCTTCTCTGGCTCCCAAACTGAGGAAAGAGCCACCGTTGTGTTCTTACTGCATAAGCCACTGAGGCCTTCCTGCCATAGTGAACCACAAGTAATGGGCACCTGGGAAATGATTCACTTCAGTGCCCCCAGCCTGATACCTAGTACTTGTATGGCATTTTTTTCATGAGCAGTAAGTGATGGATGGGAGGGAGAGAAGGAAAGAGGAAAGGAAAGGAAGAGGGGAAAAGGGAGAAAGAGAGGGAGGGAAAAAGGAGGGAAGAAAGGAAGGTGAATGAATGCAACCACCTATAACTCTTAATTTCCTCCCGTTATATATCTATAATGCCCTCCAGTGACTGTTGGGTTGCTTGTAGGTTTTGGAGGCCACCAGGCAAACCAGCAAACAGGTACTGGATGCCTAACATGTGAGAGGTCCAATACCCGGTACTAAGTGAGCTCACATCTAGCTTACCAATCAGTAGAGCAATAATGTATACACCAAAGAATTACTTCACTTTGGGTGCGACCTAAAGCAGACAGCAAAAGCACAAAATAAATAAAGTTCTGCCAGCCACTAGCTGGGCACATTTCTTAAGTTCTCCAGGCCTCAGTTTCCTTATCTCTAAACCGAGGTGGTATCACTACTCTCAGGACTATCCAGAGAGTTAAAAGAAAGGATGTTTGCTCCCGGAACATGTTCCCTAACGAGCAGGACTTGAACCAAAGCTCTTTCCTCTACACCCACCTTGCCTTCTCACAACCCTTCTAACCCAAACCTACTAAAACTGAGCTGAAATGAGGGGAAACTGCTCCACCCATGCCTAGAGAGCTGGCATGTCTAGCTGGGGCGCGTCCTTGGTCCTAAAATGTTGGTGACTCCAAGGGACTGCACACAAGTCAAGGAAAGCAGCCCTTGCAGATGACAAAGAGCTGGGTGTGTATGCGGCTGAGGCACCACCCTCTTTATTCCAGCCAGAATCTAACCTCGACTGCTTTCTCACAGCATCAGATGATGAGCACGGCACTCCCTTCTTGCTGCTGATAAACTACTGGATACAACACCAACCCCTCAGCACGGCAGTCCTCTGAGGCCTGAGCCCTCCTTTCCTGGGGCAGCCCTCTCTACACATCCTTGATGGTTCCCAAACACCTTGTTCCAGCACCTCAGGACCCTTTCACGGGGATCTCTCTGCCTGGAACACCGTCCAGGGCACAGCGAAGTCATCTTCATTTTCTGAGGACTAGATCAAAGCCTCGAGTCTCCTGAGGAGCTTGCTCAGGTCTGGGCCAGCTGCCTGTCCTTGGTGCTCCCACCACAGCACTCTGCCCACTTGGCTGGCATCTCCTGATCACCTTCCAGTGCCCCATGTGACGCCGAGCTCACCAAGAGCAGAGGTTTGGTCTTACCCAGCGTTGAATCCCCCAGGCCTGGCACAAGGCCTCAGGCTCAGCAGATGCCCAATAAAAGCTGCTGGACGGAACAGAACTTCTGAGCCCCAAGGAGTCTCCCCAACACTCCCTGAGTCACACCTGAAGGAGCTGCCCTCGTGCTCCCTGAGTTGTAGTTGTTCAATCCCATCCTCCATCGACCTGTAGTGAGGTGATATGGGTGCTATGGTGAGGTCCTGTGGTCCAGGGAAGACAAAGTCAGAGCTGGAGAGGTGTGAACAGGGCACACAGAGCCTGAGAAAAGGCCCGAGTTAACCCATGTAGAGGAAACCCACAGTCATGCTTGCAGCGCACGCGTGAAGGGTGTTCTTTTAAATACTTTATGCAAGACCTGTGATAAGCCAGGTGTGCTTCCGAGTGTCCTCAACATACACTCACTTACTCTGCACAACCACTGTGTGAGATTATTGTTGCCACCATTTTACATATGAGGAACTGAGGCACAGAGAAGCTAAGTGGCTCTCCCAAGATCACAAAGTTGGAAGGGTCAGAACTTTTGAGAAGGGCAAGTCGGGCCCCCAAACAGGTGATGCTCAGATTCTTTCAAAAGCAGAAATAAACAAAAAGAAGGCAGGCTAAGCAGCGTGGCCATTTCCGTGGACATTATTTCAGTAAAAATGCCATAGCGGCCCATGACAAGATCTGGAATTCCAAAGAACAAAGGTGAACAAAAGTTTCACTGTCTGCCCTTCCAGTGCCCACAGTGCAATAGAAGAATCAGGCACATAATTGCATAAATAAATCAATGGGATTTACATTGGAAAGTGCCAGAAGGGAAGAGTCCATGGTACCAAGAACGTGAAGAGAAATGGTACCTAATGGCTACCAAGGGTCAGGAAGTGCCAGTCACACTGCAGCAAATGGGCCGAATATGCCATTGGAGAGAGATGCCCAGGTGATGCGGGCTGCAGCTGGCACACAGCTCCCGGGAGGGAAGGCACTTCCAAGAGCCAGAGGAAGCCCAGTGGGGCAAACAAAACAAGACTGATGGGTAGGTACCAGCCAAATCAAATCATTGAGGACACTGGCTCAGAGCCTCTGGGAAGGAAAAGAATGAGCCCAGAAAGGAAGTCACAGGCAGGTGGTGTTTAAAAGTGACACAGAATGAGGCCAAGACAGAACCTTGGGTCACTTTAGAGATTAAAAATACAACTGACCAAAACAGGGTGCGTGTTTGATGGTGGGAGGTTAGGCAGGGGGTGCAGGGCTCAGAAGGACAGCAGAAACAACAGGGCAAGTGGCCGCTGCCTGGGAAGAGTTAACGCCTTTCTGTCCTTGGTATCCTCATCAGACCAAGCCCTCTGCAAAATGATAAGGTTAAAACCGAAGCAGGGCAATAAATCAGACATATACAATTTGAGCCCTGAAGTACAGTAATTCTTCCAATGCAGCATCTGGTGTAGATAACACAGTGCAGAAGGGAGGGAGAAGCAGGGGCGGGAGCCCGATTTCCCTCCTACCTTTCTGACAATGCCGTGGGCTTGAGAAGGACAGCTATTATTATTTCTTTGGCTGCCCAAAAGGGGACTCAAGTTAATTATAGGCCTATTTGTCGGTTATTAATTAAACCCTAGCTAAACATAACCTCATAGAGGAAGTGTCATTTCCCAGCCTCTGGGAGCGGAGCTGCTGTCCCTGCCTTTGCAGTCTACCCTGTGTCCTGTTTCCTCTATTGATGGATTTTCTCAGGAGGGTCCCAGGGCCTTTGCTCTGCATGCAAACAAAGTCTTATTTTTAGCTGGCAAGGAACATACAATCAGAAGCTTTGAAACAGCTGGGACAATAGGAGGAAGCAGGCGGACACTGAGCGATCTGAGCTGCCCAGGGGTAGGGGTGTGTGGGGAGTACCACATGCTTCTGCACCACAGTGCCCAGGGACACCTAGGTTCTTGGTCAGATGCCGCAGCTTCTCTCCGCATGTCCTGTGAGTCAGCTCTGGAGAGGCAGTGTGAGAAGGACAAGCATTGTACCTGTGGCCCTGAGTGCCCAACTCGCCCCCACGCACTTGATCCACCACCTCAGGTGGGCCCCAACTCCCCAAGCATTAGTCACCTCCTCTCTAAATTAGAGGCACCCCAGGAACCCACTGCCTAGGGATGTGATGGGTATTAGAGGACAAGATCTCTCAAGGACTCAGCAGAACCCCTGGAATACAGTTACTGATAAATATTAGTTTCCTTTCCCTGGTTCCTCCACTCCTCCAGGGACACAGCCTTCATCATGTCGGGGTGTCCCACATAAATACCAATTCTAGATGGTACACCAGGGACTTGGCATACCTCGAGAGATTCCTAAACTTTCATTTCCTCACCTCTAAATTGGAACATCCGGTGCCCACCAAGGAACATCCTTGACAAGGTTAAATCCAATGAGTACCTGGTGGCTGGCTCTAACTGCATGCTTGATGTTAGTCCCCAAATCATCTGAAAATGCTTCTCAGCATGGTTACAGAAAAGGTTATCAAACCACTGCCTGTGGCATAAGAAAGAAAAGAGATATCAAAGCAACGCACACCAAACTAGCCTCATTCTCTGCTGGTCCAAGGTACCAAACTACCAGACCGGGTACATTCCACAGAGTTATCCAAAGACATAAAGAACTTGCCAGAGTAGAATATAGCCAGACCATCAACCAGCCTACCCTGAACCCCGCAATGGACATGTGCTACACTTGTCCAGAGAAATCAGTGCCTACTTCGCTCTAGTTGGTCTTACTTGTGCCATTTTTTGACACGAAGAGCCAAAGACGGAGATTTGACCTCAGGGATTTCCTCAAAAATCCAGGAAGACTTATCAGCGTGGCTCACATCTTTCATTTCTACCAGTTCCTCTTTTGCTTTTTTACTACTTATTGTTTTATATGTGTTGTTTTCATTTTCTGCTCATGTAGGAGCAATCGTTACTCTTAGATTCAAGTCTTAATTTTTCTAGTAAGATCTCTATCAGAGAGATGCAGGGGATACAGAGTGAACAAGACCTATGAGATCTGTCCAGGACAGACAGACAACACATCTATTCTTACATAGGTAGTCACTGAAAAGTTACTGATCACTGAGTTCTTTTATAAAAAAAATAACAGAGGGACCTGCTCTAGTGCCTCAGTCGATGTCCTAAAAACTGTCCCATGAGTAGTGCATAAGTCATTAGGCTCATTTTAGAGATGAAAGTGAAACCGCAGAGATCATACAACAGACACAGGATGAATCTGTTGTAGAAGGAAAGAAAAGAAGGAGGAAAGAAGAGAGATGGAGACAAAAGCACTTGTGAATCGCAAGGTGTCATGTGTGTGAAAAGTTACGACAACTGTCACTCCTGTACTCTGGATGCAAGCCCGCACTTCCATGACACACGTAGTAACAGCTTGTGTGACAGCTCCTACAGTGCTGTCCTTCTTCTTGCCTTTAGGGTGGGCAGGGATAGGAACAGAGGAGGTGGGTGTCTCATGGTAGATAATTAAGACACGCTCTGTTACCTGCCAAAAAATTTCTTCTCATATAACAGTGAACTGGAACAAATTATTCGACCTTTCCAGATGTTCTCCTGCTCCACGAGAAAACGGTAACTGGAGTCACTGTCAACAACAAATGAAACAACATGTATACAGCCTGACATATCCTAAGTGCTTCAGAAATAGCAAGGGTTCCTTTCTCTTCCCTCCTCTTCCCTCCCGCTCCCTCAAGAGAGGTCTTCATTTCACAAGAAGAGGGTCCATATTCTGGGGTCCTTGCCGAGAGCTGCTGTCAGAGCTGTGCCTACCCTGTCAGTGTGCGGCTCTGGTGTTGGGTCCAGGAACTTAAAATCGGAGGAAGGAAGGAAAGAAGGAAGGGAGGAAGGAAGGAAGGAAGGAAGGAAAGAAGGAAGGAAGGAAGGGAGGAAGAGAGGAAGGGAGGAAAGAAGGGAGGGAGGGAGGGAGGGAGGGAGGAAGGGAGGAAGGGAGGGAGGAAGGGAGGAAGGGAGGGAGGAAGGGAGGAAGGGAGGAAGGAAGGGAGGAAGGGAGGAAGGAAGGAAGGAAGGAAGGAAGGAAGGAAGGAAAAGGAAAGTAAGAAAGAGAAGAGACAAGAAAAGAAAAATACGACATGCCCCTCATGCTCAGTTCCCCACTGGCTGTTCATGTCTTCCAATTGCCTGAAGGGTGGAGCCCTTCTGAGCAAAAGGAAGTGTGGGAGAGATGGGGAAGAACAGTATGGAAAGGCTTCATGGTTTGTATTTACAGCTCTGAGAGCTATGACTAGTTTAATAAGAAGCTGTCTTCTCCCCATTCCCTGAGAGCTGAGTAGTGAACCATTTGCAGTTCTCCGTAGACACAGAAAGGCTTGAGGCAGGCGTCCCAAGGGAATCTAGGTGGTCACGTGCCAGCGTGTTAAAGATCCAGGGTCTAGAGCATTGCTGCGTCCACCAGAATCTTCACGCACCAAACTCACAGTGAAACTTGCACAAGGAGAAGTTTTGCTTCCTCTAAAAAGCTCTTGCTTTTCTCCAGTGGTGAAAAATACATGTCCCAACTGCTACCTACCCTGTACCAAACTTCACTGGGCCTGGGGATGGGGAAAATAAAATCACAGTGAGTTTGCCCATGAGGCTCACAGATGACCTTCCGCAATGTACCTGTGTTGGTGGGGATGCAAAGGAATGTGAAGAACAAGAAGAAAACCCACTCCGGAAATAATGTTTCTTAGTTAGCAGCTACAACGTGTGAGGGCATTTGCGGTGCTACCTCTTCCTTTTTGTTGCACGTCTGGCCCTTTCATGAAAACAAGGGGCAGGAATTTCCAGTCCCGCGATCAGCAGCCTGCTACTTACATCCGTGTGGCTGGAGCCCAGAGAACACTCACAACAGAGCTCCAAGCTAAGGCCTCACTCCAGAGCCCATTCTTGTCTGGCTGTCACATAGCTGGCAGAGGGCGTGAGGAAGAAAGGCCAAAGGTAAATAAAATTATTCTAGTAGGCAGAAGTCTGAATTCACAGCACAGATGTGAAAATTCATTACTGAAGCAAATAGCTCCTTATTTTTCTTAAATTTTAATCTGTTGAATTAATGGTCCCCCTGTCCTTAAGAAAAGGTTAGAATATGGGCAGGATCCTCTGCTGAAATAGGCAAGGAAGCGTGTAATTAGTTTTAGAAAGACTTGCATCCAAAATGATTAAGTCAAGTTTTGGCACATGGAAGAGTCAGCTTCGGTTATTGGAACATTTGCTTAGGTGACACAGCTCATTTCCTGATGAAGCCGGATTAACGGGACATTACCAAACCTAATTCCTCTAGAAGTAAATGACTCACCTCTCTCTCCTGCTGGGCTGCCCTGGGCTGAGCTTTCCCTGTGGTTGGCCTCCTTCCCCTTCTGAAAGCCCAAGTGTTGGGCTGGGAAATCAGCTGGTAGAGAAAAGCAAGCACATCCATCCTGTCCTGGGTTCCTTGTTATTCACTGATTAGTAAATGGCATCTGAATAGCTAAAATAGATCCCCCTCACACCTGTTTGTAGAGCAAGGTATTTGGAGTCTACTGAGGAGGTCTGGGGAGATCAAGATGGTCAGATGGACGGAGTTCATAAAGAACAAGACAAAAAATGCTATCAAGGAAGTCTGGACATGGGCCAGAGAGTGAGGTTGTTTGTGTCTATGTAGATGTCCGAAAACAAATTATCCTCTACAAAGAAACACTCAACAGCCAGATGGCCAAGATGTGCTGTTTGTTAGCTGTTAGTTTCTTTCCCTAAACACCACCATGCTTGCTCAGTAGGCTTATGATATGGCGGCCATAGGCACAAAGCAGGAAGTTAGCAATGCCTTAGACAGATCAACTTTGGCGAGAAATTTATGTTATTGGTTGCAGGTGTGAGAGAATATCTCCCCCATTACCAGCAGAGACAAATGCTGAGACCAGCATATGGTATCATTTCCAGGGAACACACTCAGCCACTAGCCTAAGCAGATGCCTGAATCCTGCTCAGGACCATGATTTATCTTCACTGGAATAGATTCTAACAAATATTTGGATTCAACCTCCCTGACCAGTGTTCTAACAACAACACCATCTGTAGACTTCAGAACACCTTATTCTCAATCACGGAATCTCACACACATTGCTTCTGACCAATGACCAACAAATTCATTTTACAAGAAAGAAGTGATACGATGGACTCACTGCGAGTCTTCCGTGAATCCATCACTCGGGACGGGCACAGGGGGCAGTGTAGAATGACCTACTGACCCTCATTATATGAGGCTACCTGCGATATGGAGTACTTCACTACAAGATGCAGCGTGCATTCTGAACGATCGCTTCATGTTTAATATCATTTTTCCAACAGCCAGAAATCTTGGGTGTGAAAACCAAGAAGTGGGAGGAACTTTTTCCACCATCACCGCTAAAAACCCACTCACAAAATGTTTATTCCTATTGCAAATTTTTATTCTTCTGGTTTAGAGGTCTTCATGTCCAAGGAGAGAAAGTTTCTACCTGGGGATACAATGTCTAAGTGGACAGCAGTTGAAACTGCCATGTAGCTGGCTGGCATTGCCAACTTCACTAAGTGGTAATCGTCAACGGAAGGCCATAGACATCCAACACGTGCAGATCTACTGTGGGTTTAAAACTTTCTAAAAATAGTTAGAATAACACCATCAGGTGACAACGTGACTAACTCAGGTACATGGATAAGAGCAAAGAGAACATAAGTTCAACAGGAAATACGCAATGTCACGATGTAGCTACACCCTTGCCTTCAGTTACAGAAATGAGAAAAGTTGCAACTATGTAAAAAACATGTTCTGTGTTTGAAATTCCTTCTCCGCTTCTGAATAAAATCTAGGAGCATTCTTGCAGCTAGCTAAAACTAAGGGCACAAGACATTGGGAAAGAGACCATCTTACCCTTTCAGCTTATCTAGTAGGAGATAACTCTACCTTCTATTAATTTTGATAAAATAGAAAAGTTATGTGTAAGACGGTGAAGGTTCCAAGCAGCCAAGAAAAATCATAAATGTCTCCTGCAAAGAAATACATATTGAACACTGACCATGAATCCAGCACCATATGAACTGAGTCTTGAATGCCAGCTGAGAAGCAAGGTGGTGCTAGGAGGGAAATGGAATTCCACAGGGCACTGTCCGTGCAGTAGTTCTGGGTGTCGTTAGAGTGCCAGTCAGTCCATGAAATTCAGATGTTTAGCGGGAAAAGAAGAACATCTGCCTGCAGAGAAGTCAGTAAGTTAGCCCACATTAAGGCAGGAAGACTGCAACTCAAATACAGGTCAGCCTGGGGCTTTGCTCAGTCCCACCAGCACAAGTCCCCCCTGCCAGCCCTCTTTCCCCCATGCAGCCAGAGAGTTAAACACTCCACTGGAGGACAAGACACTGGAGCTCCTGGGCCTGGATCATCACAAAACTAAAAACGTAGTGCTGGCCAATCCAGGCCTGGACACCAAAGCTTTCCCCTGAGACGCCAGTGTGGGACCCAAGAGCTCCTGAGTGCTTGCCAGCAGGAAACTCTTCATTAGCAGCAGGTCCTGCAAAGCATTCATTCTCCCTTTTAGATGCAAGCAAAGCCTTGCCATATCCTTAATCTAAGTCCAAAACCAAAACTTTAATTTCCTTTGTGGGAATAAGGAATGGTCCACGTAAGAATAAAAATGCTACTGACCACAGGGGAGAGGAAGGGAGAAAATCTGGGGAGCAAAGCCCACAGCTGGCTCCTCAGGAGTCCCATTACTGAGGACAATGGCCAAATTGTTCCCCCTGCAGCAAGAAAACCCTGCAGTCCCCAACCTGGAAGCCACGCACTGTCTCTTTCTATTTTTTTTCCCCTTGAAATACAATTTATTGGAAGTTCTGCCAGATCTCCAAGGGGAAAACAAGGAGCTGGCAGTAAAATGAAACACCTAATTAATGAAGAGAACCGTTCCTCTGTTGCCAGAGAGCTTTCTGCAAGACTTCTGGCTCCTTGAAAAAAGGAGCTGGGGGAGGAGGGCAGGAGCCCTAAACACCTGTAATTATTCTACTTTTCAAGGTTATTGTGAAGGTCAAAGGAGTTCGTTCATCTTGCAACAGTACAAGCCATGTTGGACAAAACCAGTTATCATCACATCGTACCAGGCAGACTGTCACACATATCTGAGGCACAGGTCTCTGTGCCCAACTCACAGGCAGCAAACTGAGGCACAGCAGCAGGTCAGTCACTCGTGTACATTCACACAGTTAAGGAGATGTGCCACACTGTTCCCTTTCCCTGGGACCAAAGGACTTTCTCATCATTTTGTTCAGACAAAATTGCAGATTGGCTGGGGTCTAGTCAGGGCTGGTCCCTTGCCTCTTTGCTAGCCAACAGCACCAGTCAGGATGAGGGGACACATAAGGGAGGAGAGGGCCTGGGACAAGCATACCTTGCAGAAGGAGGTGAAAAGAGGGAGGACAGGAGGATGGGAGAAGAAAAGGAAAGGGCCATGAGAAAGGAAGGCACAGACCTATCTGCATTTATTTGTTCATTTACGTCTTTGAAACCAGCCTTGATTTTAAAGGATTATACAGAAAAATAGCTGAGAGCCTTTCACAGAGCAGTAAGTTTCCAAGGAGTCTCATGAGCTCTCACCCCAGTGATGTCTCAGCTCTATCATTTCAGGGGGAGCAATGGAACACCTTGGCAACCAGCCTACTTCTTTCTCCACCAACTGCCCCCCGAGGAAGCCATGGAGGAAAACATCTAACAAAATAGGCAGGGGACCAGCAGGCCACCCCTGGTGGTTCCCTATGGACCTAGAAAATGCCCCAAAGTCACCGTGCCCTAGGTTTGGAGTGCACTGCCCAGCCTTTCCTTCCCCGCCTTGCCCAAGACTCTGGGAATCCCCCTCTGCCAAGATGCCAGGCACTTCAGGGTAGTTGCATGTGTGTGTGTGTGTGTGTGTGTGTGTGTGTGTGTGTGTGTTTGTGCGCGCGCGCTCGCACATGTGTGTCCATGTCTTCCTGCAGGAGGGAAGCCAACAGAGCAGCCCCGCCCCTCACCCCATAGCCCCAAACTGAAACAAGCTGGTTGCAATTGTGAGGGATCCCGGCTCACACCAGCTGGGGCCCACTCACAGCTTCAGAAAGCACTGTTTTATGTTCAGATGCAAATAACTGTTTCCTCTCCAGAACATGTCCTGGACTGGGCTCCAGCCTGGAGGAGAGGGGACCAGGGGCTCTGAGGGACACTGGGCCTTGGTTGTCAGGATGAGTTAGGCCTGGACACTGTCCCTGAATCCGGTCTGCTTAGTGCTGGCTGTGGGGGGCTGAGAGCAGAGGGGAACATTCCAGGCTGCAGAGCAGCTGCTCTCTTCCCCATGGCCCCTGCTGAGCCCCCAAGAGCCAGCATTTGCAACCTGATTCTAGAGGACTCTGAACTTGCCATCCTGCCTCCAGATATACCCTCCTGCCTCCAGACATGCCCTCTTCAGCCCCTCAAGTGCATGTTGTCCCAGAGATTTGATCATTATCTGAAAATCAACTATCATTCCTAGCACGCTAGGAAGCTAAGGCAGGAGGGCCACAAGTTCAAACCGAGCCTGGACAACTTAATGAAAGCCTGTCTCAAAATTGAAAAGAAAAAAGGGCTGAGGATATACGTCAGTGTAAAGGCCCTGGGTTTAATCCCCAGTACCATAGACAGAGAGAGAGAGAGAGAGAGAGAGAGAGAGAGAGAGAGAGAGAGAGACGGAGATCAATAGTTGGATGCTGTTTAGAGACTGTAGGAACAGCTGGACCCACAAAGGGAAAAGACTCCAGTCGTCAGGAGGCCATCACTGGGAAGTCCTCTATGGTTCCCCATGGTCACATGAATAAAATTAGACTTTTTAATGCAGATGAGGCCCTCCAGGATCAAACCCAAGACCCAGATCTGCCTGTGCAGGCTGAAGTTTCTGCTTCACTGCTCATGATCTGGCCACGAGCCCGTTGAAAGCCCTGCCCATCTGTCTTAAACCCTTTCCTCCATCACTGGGGCAAAAATACCCAAGACCCCCCACTTAACGATGAAAGGCTTATTTGGGCTCAAGGTATTTAGAAGCTTCAGTTGGCCAGCTCCAAGGCAGGAACCACACAGCGGAGGAAACCTGCTAGGGTCCTGCCCTCAGGAAGCAGAGAGAGGCGAGGTGGGGAGGGAGCAGAGGGAGCTGTCCCCTTCCCAGGTCATGCCCCAGGGACCTGCCTCCAACCGGGCCCCAGCTATGGACACAGGAGGCCCTGCCCACCTCCTGCATCTACACCATAGCACCCCCTGCAAGGCCCCAGGCCAGTGCCTTCTCCTTAGAGCCATCTAAGACTTCTCCTCCTTTGGTCCTGATAACAGAATTCCAAATCTTACAATGAGGGGAAATGGCAGACATGAGCCAAAAATCTGAATTTACCCCTCAGTGATTCCATTCCTCTAAGCCTGTGCTGAGACTGATGCATGTTGTAAATATGAGTCTGCATCCTTGTGGGGATTTAACTAAAATCTAGTGAGGTCCCAATGTGACAAAGGTTATCTCTACCTGTGCCCCACCTTCTCCTACTCGTAGATGAGGAAACTGAACTCAGAAAGACAAGGTAACTTACCCGTCAGTCCCATATCTGCCAGCCTCTCCTGTTCATTCCCACAACCACAGCCACCCCACCGAGCAGGAAGGCTCAAGCCCACAGCTGAGCAGGGCAGGCTCAAGGTTACAAGACACACATGGCGCATCTACCTTCAGCATCCTTCGCACTCTGATAAGTTCTTTAAACACAATTCGATGTTAAGAATATCTACATTTAAACCAGCCCAGATGTTGTATATTATGGAGTGGAATGCTAAGACCGCATAAATTTTATAGATGAATGCGGGTCTTCTAATCCATCCTGCACCGAGGAGGGCTGCTTTGGGCTGCACTCCAGGCCTCCCAGCTGGTACCCATTCAGTGTCCTGTACCACAGAATATACTGGGACAAAAAGAGGCTTTTGAATATTGCAAGGTCTTCCCAAAGCATGCATGGTCTTCCCTCCTGAAGCTGGACCTGCTTGCGGCAGGTCACTGGTGGATCTTGTGGTCTGATGGCTCTTCTCTTTTAGGTCTTCAGGTACCATAGGGACCCTAGGTGCCCTCTCCTCAGGTGAAGCACAAGGGTAGGATTTCAGCCAGCGTGTCAGATCATAGAAGGGTTTACATCGCAGGCAACCTGAAGGGGAAAAGACTCCCTGTCCCTCAAGTGACTCTGGGCCTCACAATTTAGAGTTGATTCTCACTGGTATTGACTAGGAGAAAAAACATGTGTTTTGTTCTTGATTATCTGGCAGGAGAAACTCAAATACAATAAGCAGCAGCACATGGGCCACCACACTCCCCACCTCCCTGCCCTCATGTCTGTGGTTGACTTGACTAATCAGTCACAAACCTCATTTCTTCTGGATTCCAGACTGCAGGATCCTTCTCCACACAGCACTCAGGCAGCTGCTGCCTCTAAGATAGAGGGGGCCCAAGGCATAACTCTGCCTGCCCGGCCTGCTCTGGAGCTCCGCCCTTGCATGGAGGGAATCACTCCATTCCCTGGGCAGCTCAGCTGGCTGGAGCCTACTTTGCACACACCCACCTACATCAGTGGCTGTCAAACATAAGCATCCATTGCAAGATTTGTTAGAAATAGTGGCTGGTTCCCCATACCCAGGAGGTCTAGGCTGGACCCCAAGAATTTGTGCTTGTCACAATTTCCCATGTAAGGCTGGTATTACTGCTGGGGCAGAGAGATGCTTTGATAACTCTTCTAGATAACTGGCTGCCTTTTGATTTCAACACAGGCTGCCTTTCCTTCAGGAAGCCACCCAGGGGATGTGCTTTCTCCCACACTGCATCAAGGGTCTCCTCTGGGCCCTGCTTGTCCCACCTACAAGCTCAGGGAGCTCCCTCACTCTTTCCCAGTGAGACTAAAATGTGTCGGCATCATCCAATCATCAGAGAGTGAAAATAGGTGTTAGGAAACCTGCCTAGCAGATGTGGAGACCCTGGTGTCTGCCCCAAACTTGGATGGCACGCAGAAATTCGAGAGACTTTTGCAGACCCCCACTTTATGCACATTCTATAACCAGAGGTAGAAAGCTGGGAATACAGAGCAGAAAATGGAGAGGTGGAGGACAAACAGAGAGAAGTAAGACACAATGGGGAGATGAGAGAAGGAGAAAAGGAAGAAAAACAGCAAATCCAGAGTTAAGGGAAAACAAAAATAGAGAAAGATGTGGAGAGATACCCAAAACAAAACAAAAAAAAGGAAAGGAAAAAAAAAAAAAGAAAGAAAGAGACACTGACCAAAAGAATGGAAAAGAGCTGGGTGTGATGGTGCAGGCCTGTAATTCCAGCCCTCAGGACGCTGAGCTAAGAGGGTTGCTTCAGGTTCCACACTAGCGTGGGCTACTAAACTCAAACCAACCTCAACTCTGTAGCAAGGTCTTGTCTCAAGATCACCAAAAAAAAAAAGGAAAACACACATAGAAATACACACATGGAGACAAGAGACACCATGAGAAACAGGCTGACACAGACGTGGTCACTGGTAGGCACTAATGAATGATTTGAGTGAACAGGGGATGGAGAACAGAGGCAGAGATACACAGAGAGGGAACAGAACAGCCCTGGAGCTGGGGCCTGCGGTTTCATCCCCAGGTAATCTACAAGCAGTGGAAACTGACCAGCAGTCCAGGTGCAGGCAGGGCCGAGAGCCCCCGCGGTCTCCACGGCTGCGGCTCCTCCGGACACAGTGTCTGGAACCCATGGGAGGTCAGGCGAGTTCAAGGCAGAGGCTAGTCGGCTCATCAGACCCTTCTAAGAGCAACAGAGCAGCGAGCTTTTGTTCTGTCACTGTGGGGCTGTGTGGGCAGGACAGCACGGAGCACGGGCAGGCTAAGAACACAGCTTCCCACCGCATCCCCTGGCCTGGTCACCCCACTAGAAAGGGGCCTGAGAGAGTGGGGTGGCGCCACATCAGCTCTCCTTTTCTCCTGTTATCTTGGGGGTTTTTGTTTGCTTGCTTGCTTGCAAAATCAAGAGCAGAAGTGGAGTAGAGTATATAAAACTGAGACGTGTGAGACGGAATATCCCGGGTTCAGTCCGATGAGAGCCCAGAGCTGTGCCTATGAAGACAGGGAGCACACAGCACCAAAGGACAGCGGGGAATCGCCTAGGGCAGAGGTGCTGAGAGACAACGCCTCACCGCGCCTCTGCACAGTGCGGGTCTGCAGAGCCCAAAGGTGCGGTGCTCAGAGGCCTCTGCGGCTCACTTACACCGGGCCTGCGGGTTGGCAAGCCACAAACACTGCCCCAAAACAAACTCACTGAGGAGCACTCAGCGCCGCCATCAGCGCAGCACCTCTCCTAGCAGAGGCCCCCTCCTCCTTCTGCATGAACCTGAGGGAACTGGGGTCCACGCTGCAGCACCGGAGCCCACCCTGCTTCCTAGCACTGAGCGGCCCACGCCCAGAGCACGCATGGACAGCACAGAGAAAGTGGACACCGCATGGCCAGGCCTTGCTCTCCTGCAGTGCTGAGGGTCCACTGACTGACTTCCTGGCCCACCCAGATTCCCAAAATCGCAGCGGCATGCACAACCCAGCACCACGCACGCTCGAGAAGCTCTCGGTGTCACGAAGCGGTGGGATGGCGCGGAAGCCAGGGTGTCGGAGTCTAAGTGAACACGGGCTAAATGCCGTGCTGCTCCGCGGGAGGGAAGCCAGACGGTGTGCACTGCTAGAATTTTCAATGGCTTCACTTTCATAAAAATGCCTAAATGACTTTAACTGAAATCACAAACAAATTAGATAAAATTTCAGCTTTATTTGAGTATTTTAAATTATTATATCCTTTTACTGATTCATATTTTGCCTTTTGATTTGAGTATCCTAGGAAGATAACTTCTGAAAAAACTATGAAGAACAACATTGACTTTTGTTTTTTCTATTTATTGAGGAAACACCCAAATGATACAGACTTTGAATACAGTTACGTTTTAGTTTTTAATCCTACAGCATAAATCACTGACAGTGAACATAAATCAAGATGATGATAGAAAGTATAAGGTGAAACCCAGAGAAATAAAAAGAGAGTGAAAGATTAAAAGGCATAGTCTTTTCAAAAGATTTAAAGCCATAGTCTTCCAAGATAAATATGTAGGTGGTACCGCTGTTCACCAACTTAACTCGTATCATGATTCGGGGAAAGATGGCTTGTCTGTGTTCATTACCTGATGTGGAGTTCATGAATGCAAGTGAAATTTTGCTAAACACTTCCTTCTGCAAACAGAATTGTTCGTGAACAGGCATGTTTTTGAACTGAGGTACCACTACTATGTTCCGTACATGTATGTGTATGTAATATATATGTTTATATACATATATATGCATATATATATAACAATGCAAATGGTCACACTTCACTTGCATGCAAAACAGAAACAAGACATTTGCAATTCCTATTACTGAAATTAAGACTTCAGTAAATAGCAAAATATTCTACCATATCTGAAAAGGTAATACTAGATAGAAAGTGATACTAGATATTGGAATGTCATTTTCCAGGCAACATTATGTGCCCAGAATTTAGCCAAACACAATGAATAATAGTTTACATGGCACTGAAGGCATGATATTTATAGGAAAGAAAGGAAGGAAGGAAAATGTTTAGGTTTAATCAAAATGATTTCGATGGTTGCTACAGCACCAGAAATTGTAAAATTGATTTTTAAAATAATGAGACAAACAATTATTATCCAGGAAGAATTCAAAATGAAATTTCCTTTCAATGGGGGATAAAAATATTTTAAGTTTTAAAAATAACATTGAGTAACATTAATATTATAAAAAATATTCCTCAGTTCAACTAGTTTGTAGCAAGTGTAAATGTCATGTTGACCAATTAGAAAACCAGTTGAAATTAATGAGTAGGGCAGGGATTTAGCTCAGCGGCATAAGCACCTTCCTGGTAAGCGTGAGGTAGTGAGTTCAATCCCTGATACAAAAAAAAAAAAATGGAAGTAATAAGCATTAGATTCATGTACAGCTCTCAAAAAACCCAGGCTTTGATTTTATACAAGAACTGAACAGGTCAACCTCAGGGTTGGCTGACGATCTGAAGCCTGCTGGGGCCCGTACTGTGGGAAAGAGCCGACACTCAGCCCAAACCCAGAGTAGGAAGACCTCATGGTTTGTATGGTGCCTATTCATTACTATAATTCACTAGTAGAAGATTAGTAGAAGATTAGTAGATTTGGATTCAATTGCGATAATATTAATATCCCAGTGATTGCTCTTTGGCACCATATTCAGAGACTATATTCAGAATTTTCAAGATACACTCAATGTTTTAAGGTCTTAGTGAAACATATATCATGCTTGACCTACCAACTCTCTCAATCACAAGACAGGAATGTCAACGATACACATGCAAGTAATTAGATTTATTTTCGTTTGGAAACCTATTTTATCAGTATGTAATTTGGCCCCCAAAACTGGTTTTGTGTATATGGATAAGTTGTGTCAAATGCACACTTCAGTGTAGCCACACCACAAGCAGGGCCTAGACACTTCCATCACCCCAGAGACTTCCCATGTGTATTTGCTGTTGGTCCTGCCTGTCGCCCTCTCTCCTGGCCATGGACCACCATTGACCTGCTGTGTGTACTAGGGGCTTGTTAGCCTGCTCTGGAATTCCATATAAGTGGAATCATATAAGATTACTCATCGTTATCTGATTCCACTCAATTGGTGTTTCTTCTTTCAATTAGTTTGTGAGATGTGGTTACCTGTATGGATAATTTATTTCTTGGTTAGTAGATAATCATTGGTTAGTAACCCCATGATGTTTCAATACATTTAGTATTAAAATACTTACATGAGATTTTATTTTCCTAAGTGTGTATACATGTTTAGAGGACTCTGTATATATCAACTACTTTATTGAATGATTGATGAGATACATGAACTAGATTCCTTCTTCTGCGTATGGATAAGCAGTTTGCACTGCCCATTTGTTAAAGAGGCCATGTTTTCTCCAACATATGTTTTGGCCCCTTTGTCAAAGATGAGATGGCTGAACATGCCTAATCTGCATCCACTTTTCTGTGCCGTTGATCTGTATGTCTGTTTTTGTCCCAGTACCATGCCATTTTTATCACTGTAGCTTTGTACTATAGCTTGAAATTTAGGATTGTGATGCCTCCTGCTTTCCTCTTGTTGTCCAGGATTGCTTTTACTCTTCGGGGTCTGTTCTAGTTCCATACAAATTTTAGGGTTTTTTTTTTCTAGTTCTATGAAGAAACCCAGTGATATTTTGATTCAATTAAATATCAATAGCATTCTTCACAGGGGACATCACATTACATTATAGAGGTCTTTTATTCTTTGGTTAGGCTAATTCTCAAGTATTTAATTTAATTTTTGTGAAAGGGGCTGTTTTCTCAATTTCTTTCTAAAATAGTTTTAGGTTTTATGTTTTGCTCAGTGATCAGTTTCTAGTTCACTTTTGTGTTTGGTGTAAGGTGAGAACCCAAGTGCATACATTTTCAAATGAATGTCCAGTTCCAGCACTGTTTATTTTCCCACTGGACTATATTGGCACCTTGATCAATAGCCATTTACCCTATTTTTTTTATCTCTTGCTCGACTCTACTGTGTTTCATTATCTATGTGTCTATCTTTGCACCATACCACTGTTAGGATTAGCATAATTTTATAGTAAATCTTGATGTCAGGTTATATAAGTCCTCCAAATCTGTTCTTTTCAAATGTATTTTGGTTACTTTGGGTTCTTTGTGCTCCCATGTAAATTTGAGAATTGACTGCCATTTTCTACAAAAATTCACCTGAAAAATTGTTTCAGAATTTCATTGCATTTGTAGACCAATTTGATAGTTAAATGACATCTCAAAATATTGAGTTTTCTGATTCTTGCTATCATACTACTAATTTTTGTCTTAATTTTAGTCACTGATGCCTTATATATTTCAAAAATCTTAATAAATATCTTCTAATAGTACTTTACATTATGTGAATTTCATTTTCCAATTGTTCTTTGCCATATGTAGAATGCAATTGACTGTAGTATATTAAATTTCAATTCTAATGGCTTTTTGGTAAGGTTACTTACTTCCTACAGCTTTTTGTAGTTTCTTTGGGGTTTTCTACACATATGACCCTGTCATCAACAAAGACAATTTTACTTTGTTTTAGAATCAAAGTGCCTTTTCTTCATGTGCTTTACAGACTTTCCAAGATCTCTAGTTATTATTGAACAGAACTGGTGAAAATGCACATTCTCGAATATAGAGGAAAAGGATCTATTCCTAAGATTACGAGGTGAATTGTAGGTTTTATTGTAAAGTGACCTTTATTAGAATAGAGAAGTTCCCTACTATTCCTAGTTTTCTGAGGAATTTTTCTCATGAATGACATCTTACTATTTTCAAGTGCTTTATCTCTTTCTATTGAGATTATCATATCATTTCCTCCTTTACTCTATTAATATTTTATTACATAACTGAAATTCAGATGTTAATCCAAACTCACATTCCTGGGACAAACAGGATATTGCTGGATATGATTTACTAATGCTTTCCCAGTATTTTGCATCTATATTCATGGGGATATTAATGTTGGCTATTCTTTCTTCTAATATCTAGGATCAGGGTAATGCCAGACTCATAAAATGAATTAGAGAATTATTTCCTTTCTTCTAAAAAGATTTCTTGAAAGGCTGGTGTAAGTTCTTTCTTAAAATTTTGGTATCATCCATTGTGTTTTGTTTTGTCGGAAAATTATTCTTAACTTTTTATTCTTAAATAATCTCAGACATTCAGAAGAATTACCCCAAAAAGCACAAACAATCCCACTCACCGAAGTTTAATGTTTCACATAACCTCAGTACAATTATCAAACAAATTTTGTAAACAGCGCTGGTATAGTACTCGCAACTAAGCGGCAGGCCTTCCCGGGATTCACCAGTGCTTTCCCCTGTGCCTTATTTGCATTATAGAATCTAATCTTGGCTGCCACGTAATGACGCCCACTTAGTCCCTCTCGATCTGTGACATTCCCTCAGCCTTTCCTTGTTGTTCATTACATGTGACTTTGAGGCTTGAAAAGTGCTGATGAGTTATTTTTATAGAGTGGCCCTCACTTCTGGGGACGTGGACCCTACGCTGTGTAAAGTCTCATGATGAGATTGAATCACTCATCACTGGGAGGAAAACCTCTGAGGACAAGTGTCCTTCTGGGTGCAGCACATTGCTGTGCTGTATCGATGGCGTTAACCTTGACTACCACATTAAAGTGAAGTTTTTCATACATTATTACCATAAGCCTTCTTTTCTACGTTAGACTAATTAAATACTTATTTGAGAGAAATGCTTTGCAATAGAACCAATGTTCTCCACAGTTCTTAGAAGGGAGAAAACATATTTTAGAGTAGAAGTTGCAGTTTAAGTGACGGTAACTGATGTGGTGAAATTGTCTTTTGTAACCTTTTTGTGATAATGATAATTCATCACATATAATCTTATTTATACTATTCAAACATGATAAACAAATGTTAATTTCATATTCATGTGCTTTTTTTTAATTTTGAAGATAGTAAAATCCAACAAAACAAGACAGAACAAAGCAAATCAAGACAATGAAGCAAAATCGGTACTGAACTTCAAAGCAGGATAGCAGTAAAACAATAATAGCTACCATAGTATACCTTGTTATCTTCACAATAGTAGTCCATTCCATCAGGTATAGAAAAACCAAACCAAACCACTTTAAAACCAATCAAAAAGAATATGGGATAAAGCAAAGCAATTAATCAGAACAAAGCAAAACAGTGGAAACAATATTTAACGTCAAAGACAAGATAGAAGGAAATCCCCATACTTGCTGTATTGCATACTGTCATCCTCCCAAGAGATGCTCAGACCTCTGGCCCCAGGTCAGCATAATCAACCAAACACTACAAGCATTTAGTTGCTTTATGTGCCTTAGTTGCCATCAGCTCAGGCTGTCGTCGGAACCATCCGTTGCTAACGGTGTGGGAAGGGTGGGAATGTGGGGGCATGTGGATGGTGTTTGATTCTCAGCAGGGGCACCAGTGGTCTCACAAGAGATGCTGACTTTTCTCTCCCTGGAATGCATGGCTTGCCCGGCTTACCAGGAAGGCTAGCTAGTTGGTTTCCTGGTTGGTCCCCCAAGCCCCAGCATTCGTGTGCTTTTTCAGAATCCAAAGTTTCATTTAAAGTTTGTATTGACTGGGGCTAAGGATATAGCTCAGCAACATAAGCACCTGTCTGGCAAGCTCAAGATTTTGAGTTCAACTCCTGGTACCCAAAAAAGAAAAAAAGATTGTATAAAATTTGCATTGTTAATTACTACTCCAGGAGAGTGAAATTTCTCCATGTTGAAATTAAGTTTGCTATTCATTAAAAATACAATGACTCAAATGGCATGATATAACTTGATATTACTGTTAGTAGACCATGAATTTGTGAAAATATTGATAATAACAACATAATTGCTAATTTTGAAGAAATAGAGGTAAGAAACACTCATTTTATAGAATAATTATATAAAAGTGGGTAAATTGTGTGTATTTTAGTTAAACCACTCCAAACATAGTTAGCTCATCAGTAGAACACACAGAGATTTTCAATAATAATTAAATTCAGTCATTTTGTACTTTGCCAACTTTAACTCATTTAAAAATTGTAAGTAAACATGTTTTGTCAGTTTTGTCAAAATCTGCTACATAATACTCTATTGAGTTGATTTCTAACTTTTAAATACTTAGACACATGGTGTAAGAGTTTTGTTGGAGTGCCTGCCTGTGTCGGGGATAGACTTGAATGTACCAATACACAAACACACACATCTCTACCTCCCGGGTCTTCTGCGTCCATGTAGATATTCCCAGGAGACCCCCTGTGCTAAGAGCCACCATCTCTCAGTGGTTGGCACTGACACCCAGGCCAGCCCCTGCCAGGGCATGACTCCCCTGCTGTCTGGGAGGAGTCCTGACCTCTTCTATCCTAAAAGCCCTGCTCCTGGCCCTGGGCTTCTATTTTCCTCCTGGAGGTCGCTGGTGATGTTGGCCACTCTGTGGTCTGCTATCCTACCTTTTGGTGGCTGCTAGCACAAAGTATTACAGATTCTTAGACTTGGTGGTTTAAAGGCTATTAAAATAACAGAAAATTATTCTCTCACAGGTCAGGGAAATCAGTTTTGTGAGGCCAAAATCAAAGTGTGGGCAGAGCTGTGCTCCCTCTGGAAGCTTTCAGGGAGAATTTGTTCCTGGCATCTTCCAGCTTTTCATATCTGCTGGCATTACTGACTTGTGACTACATTTTTCCAGGTTCTGCTTCACTGGCTCATGGTCTCCTCCTTCTTTAGGTGGCATCAAATCTCCTTTTAGTAGCCTCTTACAAGGGTACCTGTGACAGCATTTGTACTCCACCCAGATGCTCAGGGACAGTCCATCTCAAGATCCTTAGCTTAGAAAAGATAAGGAATTCTGCGGCCTAATATAACAGAGAGAGAGAGAGGGAGGGAGGGAGGGATAGAGTCTGGCCTATACTACCATCAAAACCATCTCAGTACTTTTCTTCCAGCTCAAAATCTGGAGCCAAAATCTTCTTGAGTCAGTTCGAAATGTCACTCATGGTCTGTCGCAGAATTAACAACTCCCAAGATGACTAACCGTGGAACTAGTTCCTCTACTCAAAAGAAAACTTACCCTGGCCACAAGCATGTTGCCTTGCCTCTGTAGACCCCAAAACAAACAAAAAATTATGAAACAGCATAAATTTGTGTGCCAAGCATTGGGAAATTCATGAGACCTAGCTGTGTTTACTTTGCCACAATTCTACATTATAAAATTCATTTGAATTTTTTAAAATTGTCTTCCTCCTACAAATGCCCTAATGTGCCACTCTATACAGACACTTTGCCGCCTGGCACAAGGTCTGGCACCTCTGTCCCTCTTGCATGCTCCTCACCCCGTCCCATGGGCCTGCTGTTGGAGGCACTGAAGGGATTCCTGTAAACTCGGAATTCCTGCGCAAACTGAAAAGTCCGGAAACACAGGTGGGAATCCCTTTCTAAAGCTGTGTTGTAACATGTTAGATGATCTAATAACTACACTCAAGAATAGAATAGGGTCAAGGAGGAAACCTGGGCTGTCAGCAGCTCTGCCTCCAGCTCATGGCACAGCCGGAAAGGCATCCCTTCACCTCCCAGGCCACCATTCCTCACCGGGACGGACCTACGCTCCTCACCGGGACGGACCTATGTTCTTCACTGGTTGTTCAGGCCTCATGGGGAATTTGTACATGAAAGAGCTCTGTACGATACGGAGTTGTACACTGGCTATTTTCATTATCAAGACACTACGAGCTGGATATTGCTACCAGCAATTTTCAAAACAAACCAAGGGACACCCTGTCCCAAATCATATCTTGCTGGTAAGTGATGGAGCCAAGATCAAACCCAGAATCCAATTTTGATTCCACCCCCAGCAGAGAAAAACCATAGATGACCTTTCCATATCTAGGGGCTAAATAGGGGTAGACGTTTTCCTTTCACTGTTAGAAGGATTCTGCTACTTCTTCAGTGCTGTGCATGTCCTGATGCAGGCATCCTGTCTGGAACTCTGAGTAAGGTAGGAGAAAACAGGCCAGGAGGAGGACTAAAACAAGGTAACATTTTAAAATCTGTTTTCCATTCAGAGATCTTTTTTGGCTTACTTCCCAATTTTCACATATTCATTCTAAAATATTTGTGTAATAATAAAATAAAAGCAGTAAGCACAACAATTGCTATTATTATTTTAATAATACCACTTTCATTCTATTTAGAATGGTACCTAGCTATTCACTAAGGATGGGCAGGTCTGTCCATTTGCTTTAATCACCTCTACCACCGGGATTGCTTCTTAATGTTTACAGAATGTTTCCCCCTCATGCTCCCACTTGAACCTCATGTCAGCAGCACTACAGAGGAAGAAAATGAACCTCAGGGGGCTCCTGACCTTGCCCAAGGTCACACAGTTAGGAAGAAATAGAACAAGGATTTCAACATTTAATACTCTGGAAACCTATGATTTAAAGGAAGCAAACATTTGCTTAAGACCTACTGAACTGGACAGAAGTTCCCAAGGACACTATTCTAAGAACACACAAGAAAATGAGTGTTATAAAATAGCAGCATCGCCAAAGTCACGCAAGAGCCACAGGAAGTTTCTGGGAGTGAAAGCTTCCATCCTGGGGTCTGAGTATCAGCTCAGCCATCAGTAGCACAAGTCACACTGCTTGAGACAGAATTTCCATCTAGTTTCTTTCTGCCTCACTATGCTGTTGACTTCAAGAGTCAGAGACTCCATCATTCTGGCTCACCACAAATGTCTCAGCACTCGGTTCCATGTCTGTAGAATATGCAAGCCCTCAAAGCAAGCCCCTTCTCCCTTCTGAGACACAGCTCAATCATTTCTAGAGAGGGAGTAATGAGAAGTAGTTACAAGGGCTCCTGGAGCCCTAGATGAAAGGACAGTAAGGCTTCACATGCAACAGAGGTGTGAACTGCTCAGGAAAAGGCAGTGCTTCCATCAGCTCCTCAGCGCCTCACCTCAGCAGAGTCCACCCCTGGAATGCACACTATCCAATCTCCAGAAGTCAGGCTGTTCCACACACAGGAACGGGAGTCTGGGTGGGGCTATCGTGTGACACCATCATGAAAAATCACATTGCTATGTACATTTTAACCTCATTTTTAATTTTATGCAATTGAAATCTCAGGCTTTTCAAAGATCTCAGTGTTCCATCCACATTGCCCCACTTAATGAATGTGTTTTTTGAAGGAATAAACATTTCTGCTTGTTGAGAAAACCAAACAGAGATTTAGTAAATACACAGTCGTTTGATCAACATCCATGCAAGGCTCCAAGCTGACTGCTGAGATGAGAGCCAAATATGACTATGCACAAAAATACAGCACCCCTAACCTGACTCCCCATTATCTGTCCCATGTGAAGAAGCAGCAGATTGGAATGGAAGTGACTAGATCTTACTGTCTTGATTTAAATTCCAGTTCCAACATTTGTAGACACCTAAGTTAGAGAACATTCTGTGCAAGCCTCAATGTCCTTGTGTTTAGATGAAATTTATGCACAATACCAAGAAAAGTGACTGTCTTGTGGCAAGTGCCATGCTAGCGGCATCTATACACGCTGGGCATCACCCACGCACCAGGCACTCCTGTGGGCCCTGAGGATGCAGGAGAGCAAGACTCTGCACTGGGGGAGGTTGCTGCAGAGGGAACCAGGCAGACACACAAGCTGTTGTGGATAACATAGGCGTCCTGGGGAGACAGGCTCAACCTCACTTAGGGTTAGGGAAGGGCCCCCGGAGAAGGTGGCACCTGAGCCCAATCTATGAGGAGGGCCAAGACTTGGCCAAGTCCAGAAAAGTGAAAGAAGCATTCTGGGGAGCAAGCAGATCACAGCCAAAAGATTTAGAAACCTGAAACTCACAGTGTGCCTATGTGACAGAGGCAAACAGGTAAGTGAGTAGAGGGAGTCGGAGCCAGAAAGGTAGGCACAGGCGGCCTGAGGGGCTCCTGGACACCTGTTTTCCTGGGGCCGTTGCAACACACTGTCCGGGACTGTTGGGCTCACAGCTACAGTCATGTTCTGCCACAGTTCTAAAGGTTAGTGTCCACTATCAAGGTGTCTGTGGGGTCACATCCTTCCGGAAGCTCTGAAGTGCATGCGGTTGTACATCCTTCCCCTACCCTTATGTGACATTCTGTGTGTGTGTGTGTGTGTGTGTCCAAATGTCCCCTCACGCACCATGACCTTCATTACACAAGATTCCATCTGCACAGACCCTGTCTCCATGTTAGCTCACATTCGCAGACACAGAGTTGAGGGCTGGAACTCATCATTCTGAAGGACACCATTCCAAAGGAAGGCAAGGTGATGGACAGTGATGGTAGACTTTGATGTAGAACAGTCCCTCAGGCCCTGGCAGGAAGACAAGATGACTGGAGGCTGCTTGTTAGAGCTGTGTTGTTTGGGTCACTGGCAAGTTCACAGCCAAACATGAAGCGCACACGCGCACACACACACACACACACATATCTGTTTTTTGGTTTGAGGGATTGCACAGGTACAGGGAACCATAATTTCTATTTCATTTATAGCCATTCCTTCTTTTAGTTTCCATCCTTACCTGTCCTAACAGGAGGAAGCTGTGTACTCCTGTCTGGGCACCAGCAGAAGGTTCACCCCTGGGGACCGCTGGCAGAGGCGCAGGCCAGGTAGCACAGCGATCAGGGTCCAGTGGCAGTGAGACTGCCACGGTGTCTGTAAGGTCACATCCTTCTGGAAGCTCTGAAACTTCCTTCCGGGAGCAGTGAAACTTCACTCCTATCCAAGTGCATGGGCAGCTACATGTCCAGAAAAACTCGTGTTGAGGTCATCGGAAGAGGAGCAGTGCACTCTGTGGAAGGACAGAGCCAGTCCAATGTGACCTTGTGACCACAACCCTCTCCCTCTGATCTCCTGCTGGTGCCCCGTGGCCAAGACCAGTGTGGGCCAAAAAGCAAGCCACACGGGCAGGGTCATAGGGCAGAGAGCAGGGCGGGAGGTAGGACTGCGTCCCAGAAAGTCTTACTTTCTCTCTCCAGGGCTTAGAGCCGGACATCCCCCAAATACGACATCTTGATGTACTGAGTATTTTAAGCTGAAGGAAACTGAAAAAACTGCAGAGGAAAGAACGTCCCTCTCTGGCCTCCTCTGGCCTTTTCAATTCCCTGACCTATCCCACCAAAGTAGGTCCAGGCCTGTCATTCGAGAGGTATCCTGCCTGATGCCCAGAGGCCGAGGAGAACCCGAACAAACATCTTCCTAAGCCCCCTGGTTTATTACTGTGTAGCACACCCTTTCCTCTGCCAGGCCTGCTGCTGCAGGGCTCTCCAGAGGAACAGTTTCCCTTCGGGTCTTGGTTTCGGAAGATTCCTGTGCTGTCCAAACTTCACATTAAATAAAGTGGGTGTTGTCTTCTCTTGTTAGTCTGACTTTGTAATAGGGGCATCTCTCTAGAACCTTGCAGTGTGGGAAAAGACACCTTTTCCCCCCCATACCCTCCACCCTGATTTCTGGTTTCATTTTCATGCTTTTGTTTTTCCTACTCTTTGCATTTATGTTAGCCATCTCAAATCTTTCCTTTTTAGGATACAAATACATCTATAGAAGAAGAAGTCCCGTCCCTGTCACCACGACACTCTCTGTCCTCCGGAGTTTGTAAACCACATGTGATAGTCAGTTGAGTCACCCTGAATAGCCACAGTGACTGGTCCACTGTGGAATCAAAACCTCTGTGCCCAGGCCTCTGACCTCTGAGTGTGTGACAGACATGTCACAGGCTCCTCATCTCCAGGACATCCTGGGGACATGCTTATGGTGGGAGTCATCCTGGCAAGGGACCCGGCTCTGCCTCTGAACATGTCAGACTACTCTGAACACAGTCTGGGAAGATCATTCCCTCCCTGCATCCCAGTTCCTGGCAGTGTTTAGACAAAGGCACAGACTGTGGGGCCACCCAGGGGCCTACGCCCTTTGCAATCAGATGCACAGACGGGGTCCAGGAGGGGCAGGGATGTGGGGTGTCACCGCTCAGGTTGGATGGCAGTGGCTCCCTTCACAAGACCTTGTGCCCCTGCCTTGTGGAATCTACTGAATAAAAGGCTTTGCACAGCTATCATTGGTCCTCACCATTACCCTACCAGGTCAGGCCTAGAGGACAAAGTGACCTGGCCCACACGCCACTCTTTCTTAGGAACT
>PVJX010017340.1:0-38541 GCA_004027295.1 Dolichotis patagonum
TATCCATTGATGGATGAATGGCTACACAATTTCTGATCAACACATATACTCACACATGGGTATACACACAATTGAATATTATTTAGCCATTGAAAGGACTGAAATACTGATACTTGCTTCATGGATGAACCTTGAAAACCTTCTGCTAAGTGAAAGAAGCCAGACCTGAAAAGCCACATAGTAATTCCATTCATAGGAGAGTTCCAAAGGAGACACAGCTGTGGAAGCTAAGTTAGTGGTGGGCAGAGGCTCTGGGGAGAGGGCATTGGAATTGAGTGCTTAATGGTTACAGTTTCCTTTGGGGGTAACTAAAGAGTGGCACATAATTCTAAAACATTATAAATATACTAAATGTCACTAGTGATAAATTTAAATTATGTGCAATATCTATAATATTCTCCCTGAATCTCTTTCATTCCCTTCTATGTTCCTATGAGGCATTGACTAGGCATAAGGGTAATCTTAAAATGGAATAAAAGCTCCCTTGCAAGGTGCAAGTATTAAATTTTTGGAACCATTATTCACATGATCATTTCCAAGGAAAGGGCTGGGGAAAGTAAAAAGGAGGTAGGACATCTACTTAGGAAGAACCCCAGAGTAAAAATGATGCCATTAATCCGGCCGGCTAAGTGAAGGTTTTGCAGTAATCTTTTGGACGGCTTCTTGATGTGATAAATTGTGTTTATGATTTCGAACAGGAGATTCTTTGCTGCAGAATTAGTTTTGGTTCTCACACTTCCACATATCAATGAGCAAACAAGTGACAGCTGAAGTTTATGTCTGCATGGTCTGTTTTTGATAGCTAAATTATAAATGATAGGCCCCTGGTCTAGATCCAACCTTGAAGGAAACAACCAATACTTATGAATCTTAAACTCTGCAATAAATAAAACAGCATGTTGAGAAAGACCAGGTTACAAACATCAGATGTTACGGTTGTCACATTTTTTTGAGGAACAACTGGGTACAGTCTCCTTGGCACTGGGTCCATATTTTACGTGTTTAATGATAGCCAAGAACAATCAAGAGTAGTTGAAACAGAAAACTGACTGTTTTAGAACTATCTGGTTGGTGGAGGTCCTAAGGGACTAGTCATGGCTTCCACATGGGGTTTTAGCTATTTTAGTATCTGGCTAAATCCAGTTCTGTAGTCTGTGGCAACATGGGGGAGTATAAGGTCATGATATGCAGTGTGACACGGCTTGCTTTTGCTAACTGAGTGGGGTCTGGCCTTGAGTTTCTCCTTCCATAATGCAGCAAATATTTCTTGAATGCCTTTAATGTACAAGGCTTTCCCAAAGTACAAAGATATGCCAATATGCTGCTACCTATTTTGAGTCTTTTATGTTCCAGACACATACATTATTGCTAATCTTCATGACCTAGATTTAGAGATATTATTATTCTAAATTTTCAGAAGACATAGCTGCAGTTCAGAGAATAAGATATTCTTATCCTTGAGAAGTTTACTGTTTGGTGAAAGCTGATGAACGTATTCATAATTTTAATATATTCTGGACTATGGTACTTCATGGAATGAGAACTGTTGCCTAAGAATGGAACTGAGAGATCAGAATGCAAACCCTTGACAGATGGGTATATCAAACACAGTGACTTGGCTAATGGTAAATACCAATGTAGCAACAGGGTGGGGGCAGACTCCAGGAAGGAGGAGACAATGAGAATTCAGAGGAATGAGGGAGGCACCCCTGCGGGGACCTTCTACATGCTTGTTTGAGGACCCAGCAAAGGACCACAACATAAAGGATCCTGGGAGGAAGGCAAAGCCAGCAAAGTGAAAGCAAAAGCACACAGAAAGCAGTAGGTGACTCTGACAACCAGATGTGAGTAAGAACAATGCTAACACAGAGATACTCTCTGTGTTTTGTACCCATATTCCCATAATCCCTTTACCGTTTCCCAGCATCTTGTATTCTGGGGATTTCACTCCCCAGAGCTTGCACTGTGTCTCTGAGTTGGTTGACAGCATTGGTATCCAGAACTTGCGTACCCTGTGTACACAGAGTTCAGAAGCAATTTATGATGGAATGGGAGCATTCTGTGGGAGTAGGATGGGGCAGAGTTACTGCAGTTCCTGTCCCTAGAGATGGAACCAACTGGGAAGTGTGTGACCCTCACTGTCCATTCAGTACCTGTGCAGAGCTAAGCCAAAGTTCCCTTCTGTGGGACTCAAACTGTACACAATGTCTCTTAGGCATCAACTAAAGTCATGGTTTGGTTCTCTTTCCCCTTAGAGTGCTTCTGGCCTTTGAACACATCTGGCTAAAGAGTCAAGCAGAGCTTTGACAGAGTTTCTGTGAAGAATGAGAGGTGCTCTTCCTTTGACCTTTTCCTTGCTGGCATTTCCACCTTTACTTGCCAATAACAGTGGTTAACCTGAACTCCATCTCCTTGTTCTACAGGCCAGAAAGACCATATGAATTTCCGAGGCACCGGGGAGGCGGGGCGACAAACACTCCTTGAGACTCAGAGCCATGAAAATTGGTAAAATGTTCACTTGCCATTCTTTTCTTTCAAATGTCAACTCTCCTCCTGCATCTTTGCTTCTGTTCATTTTCCAATGCTTTGCAGTAAGTGTCTCAATACATTTTTTATTATGTCCAGAGTTTACAGCTCTTTTATTTAAGATCAGACTGATAAGAGCATTTGGGGGGCTACAATAGAAATAGAAATTCATTTTTATTTTTAAACAAATCTATAGTTTGAACTTTTTACTTATTTCAGTAGCTTTTCTTTTAACAGAGGACAGCTTTATTTTATTTTCAAAATTATTTTATGCCTAGTTTCAATATCTTCTGGTCTTTCAACCTCATCATTTTCTGAAACTGTAGCAAGAAAGCTTTTCAAGTTTTCTTTTGTTTACTGAGGATATCATTAGGGTGCAATGAAGCCCACTCTTGAAAAAACTGGATTCAACCTTCTGTCCAGGAAGACTTCAGTGAATATAGTAACTCAAGAAGTAGCTTCTGATGGATCAAAAACTGATTTTCATCTATGAGACATAATTTTTTTGATGTTTTTTAAAACATCAAAAGCACTAACAACAAAAAGACAAAGCTAAGTGTCCATTGGTAGACTCAATAGAACACAGACAATCCAAGTCACAACCTATGATTGCTGCACAAGCTCTCCTCCACTGGGAATGCACACAGTTTTGGAGACAAGGTCACAGTGAGGTTGTCACTGAAGCTGAGACTACTCAAAATGGTGCAGAATGGATCTGAAAAAGTAATTCACCTTAGTAGATGGTTTTGAAATGTGTCCCTGATGAGACTAGAGTCTGCAGTTCAATCCAATTAAGAAAACTAAGATGTTCTCAAGGGCTATCAATTACTCGGTTGCACTGTAACAAGTCTGAGACAACTGTGATATTATCATAAAATGGGAAGGGTGGTCTAAAGTGTGTCTAAAAAAACAAAAGGGAAAAACAGCTTTTGAGACTTAAATCAGTCTTGCCAAAGACACAGTGACATATTATGTACTATGGAGCTAGTTACATTTTTTAAATTAAAGCCAGGTTTTATGTGTTAGGATGCCGAGTAATCTGTTGGCATTTCTGTACTCCAGATAAAATATTCTCTCCATGACTATCCAGGTTTTTTTGACTCAACGTTCTTTAATCAGTTTCTTTTATTTTAGTTTTTCCTGCTTACCAACTACTTCAAATTTTCTGGGCCTTGGATTGAAGACTAAAGTAGGAATTACTTTGGAAAGTTATAGTTACCATTATGAACAAATAAATAACATCTTATTTGTATGTTTTTGGTTCTGGGGATAGAAACAAGGGACTTACACATGAGGTATACTCTCAGCTCTGATTTGGCACCCTAACTCTTACACAATAATGTCACATGTACATGTCTACTTAGACACACACACAGGGACATGATGGAAGGCAGATTTGGAATCTTCATTTTTGTTTTGAGAATAGGGCGTTGATATGTAGCTCAGACTGGCCTTGAATTGGCTATGTAGCAAATTTGGTTGATAATCTTCTTCAGCTCCCCAAATACTGGGATTTCAGACATGTGCCACCCCACCTTCATACTGATTTACTTAAGAACCCCAGATCTTATGATTTGAACATGTCTCCTAAAAGTTCATTTGTTGGAAATTTAACCCTCAAATTTATATATTGATGATATTTGGAGGTGGTGCATTTGGGACATAATTAGAGTTAGATGAAGTTATAAGGGTGGGGTCCCATGATGGGATTAGTGGCTTTATAAGAAGAGGAAGAGAGACTTGACCTGGCACATTTCTGCCCTCTGATCATGTGACAATTTTTGCCATCTTATGACACAGGAAGAAGGCCTTCACCCTATACAGCCTTTTTGACCTTGAACTTCTTAGAATCTAGAACCGTAAGATGAATAAACCCTCACCCTTTACAAATTACTTAGTTTCATGTATTCTACTACAGCAACAGAGAACAGACTAAGAGGCAAGAGCACTAATACAGTGGCTAGAATTAATGAGAAAAAAACATAAGTGAAGATTAAGGCTACAGTGTTACCTCTCCCCAGTAACTACTAAACATATACTGACACTATCTACATGAAATTTTTGCCTCCATGAGAATGCAAAGATAATGAGTAAAACATGATTGTTTTCCTCAAGGAACTTAGAATTCAGTAGGTGTTTTAAGACAGGTCCATGGATTTATAAGTTAATAGGAATCAGAGGCTGAATGTGATGGTTACCATGGAATTCAGGCATCCTTGGTCCCTAATAGTCATCTGGCCAACCAAATTGACAAGCATAGCTCATTAAACTTGCCTCAGAGTCAGTGCTCACACCTACACGTTTCCTTACCACAGACAGGATGTGTTTGACAAATGGTGACTACTCCAGTTTCAATGATCTGTTTCTGTTTTGCTTTCTAAACAATGTGCAAAATATGATTTGGAAGCTTTTATTGTAGTTTACCATAGGGTATGCAAAGAGCCCCACAAAGCACCCTAGAACATCATCTATGTCTTTCCATTGCTCTCAGCCTATGTCCCCCAAACCTGACAGAAGATGTGGTCTTCTTTCTCAAATTCCCATGAAAGAGTGCCTCAGGGTGCCATCAGGAGGAAGAGACTGACAGGTTCTTCAGTTGACAAATGTACCCTGCAGGGCTTCAGCAGTGAGGACTGGGGTGGTATAAACAAAAATCCCCTTGGACAGATAGAGGAGTGTCTCCTGGGTCCATATAGACCCAGACATATCTAAGGTGTGTGCATCTCTGTGGGCTTAGTTCCAATCAACAATATTCTTTTCTTTTACTTCCCCAAATTCAGTAGAGCTAATTAGAAATCCAGATTTCTTATTTTAGTTTCACTTAAAAAAATAATCATCCACCCTGAAGTAAAAGACCTTATTTTTATTAGAAAAGAGCATCTAACTGTAACCCATTTTAACTCTGAATGTGGCTGTAAGGAAAGGTTTTACTTTTTGATAGCAAGAACTTTGGTGACAAAATGTCAAGGAGTTTGATTTCAGCTACTTTTCACCAAATGAGATTTTGAGACCACTCACAGGGCCTTTATCCTAGAATCCAATACAAAATTGGCTATGTATACAGAGATGCCTTGTGTTAGTTGCAACTGCTGCTGTGGCAAATTGCCATAAATTTAATGGCTTAGAACAATATGAGTTTATTATTTTATGGCTCTAAGGTCTGAAGTCTAAAATAGGTCCTAGAAGGCTAAGATCAAGTTGTTGTCAAAGCTGGTTCCTTTCTGAAGCCACTAGAGGAGAACATTCTTCTTTTGTTCCCCACCTTCTAGAAGCTGCCCATATTCTTTGGCTCTTAGGTACCGTATATCTCCTAAGCCAGCAATGGCCAATCAAATCTTTTTCTGATCACATAACGTTGAAACTGACTTTTCTGGTTCCCTCTTGTACATTTAAGGACCTTTGTGATTACACTTGACTTAAAAGGATGGTAAAAGAATATCTCCCGATATTAATGTTGGGTAATTAGCAACCTTAGTTCCATCCGTAACTTGAATTCCCTTTTGCCATATAATGCCACATATTCACAGGTTTGGAGGATTAGAATCTGGCCATCATTGGAGAGCTATGTGTATGTATCACATGCATCTTCCTGAGGAAAGGATTACTAGCTGTCACCAGATTCTCACAGGGGAATTTGAGAACCACTAGAATGAATGACAAAAGATTCGGTGAAGCCCTAACAGAACTTGATCCCAGGAATGTTATCGACTTGCTACATGCTCCAAGGCCAAGCGTAAACTCAGCCACTTGGGCCTCAGCATTGATCAGGACTGAGTAACATAGAAGATCACAAAAGAGATGAGATGTGCTTCTGGAAAATTAGGCCTTGCCTTATAAAAGCAAATATACTGTCTTTTTATTTTTTTCCTTTTCAACTTACTTAACAGCTGAGGAAACTGAGAGGACAGTTCACCTGATAGACTCCTGGAAAGACTGATAGAAAATTCTGATTGTCCAAGATAAAATACTCTTTTCATTTCTGTGAGCATTCAAATAAGCATGTGCATCACTTAGGCTCTCTATGAATGACATCACTAAGAGGGACCTCCTTGATCTATCATTTCCAGCAGGGAGCGATAGGTTAGACAGGGAAAACAGCCAGAAAGTCCAGTTACTGTCAGTTCTTTTCATGACAACTGTGCTTCTCTATGAGTCAGTGCAAGAGGAAGACTGATAACAAGCTGTTGGGAAGGAAGCCTCCTGTTCACAGGTGCTTCTGTTCAAGTAACCTCAGGAGATAGGAGTGTAAGGAAAGAGAAGCCCAGTTTTACTGTGGCATTTTATTGGGCTTAAGATTAAAGAATCACAGCTCTGAGATTTATATCTGTGTATTGAAAATCTCCTGCATGCTGAAGACACCATTGAGTTTAACCTGATTCTTCCCCCCACACACACACACTCTCAGCAGAATGTCCTCATTCAGCAGAACAGTACTTCTTAATTTCTTGGTCTCAGAATTTCTTCAGATGCTGGAAAATTACTGAAGACCTCATAGAAATTTTATTATGGGTTCTGTTGATATTTACCATGATACAAATGAAAATAGAAGTTTTCAGAAGTAATTATGAATATATTAAAGTAAACAACCCAGCCCATTTTGCTGGTACATGCCTGTGATCCCAGCACTCTTCAAGACTGAGACAGGAGGACAAGGGGATCACAAGTTTGAAGTCAGCTTGGGCAATTTAGTGACTTAACAATATTCTGTCTCAAAATAAAAATAAATGAATAAATAAATAAATAAACGGTCTGGGAATGTGGCTCGGTGAAAAGACCTTGGATTCATCTTCAAGACTTCAAATACTACTACTACTACTACTACTACTACTACTACTAATAATATATTTTAATGCATCTATAAAATATAACTATTTTCAAAAGATAGTGAGAAGATGGACACTGCTTCAGATTTCTACAAATTTCTTTCCCCTCTCACTTATTAGAAGACTGCTGAAACTCTCATATTTGCTTGCCCTATCTCTTGTGAGGTCACACATCCAGAAACATCACTGTACACTTATGACAAAATGACAGTGAAAAGGGCAACTAAGATCTTAAGATTGCTGTGACAACAGTTTTGAGATCATGCCCCCCAAAATAGGTCTTCAGGACTCCCAGAGGTACTTGGATCACACTCCTAGAACCACACTTTAGTATGTTTCTCAGCAGGGAGTAAGTATTATATGAGGCCTCGGTATAGGACAAATACATTCCAGAGCAGATGTGCTTGAGCGGGAGTCAGAGAAAATCTCAAAAACCGCAGCTTTAAGTCATAATTTCATCATGCCACTGTAAATGAAGTTGGTTTTTGAAACCGTAAGAAGCAAGGACCCTTTGCAGAGCGTGGTCTCCTATGCCATGTCAGGCAGGCTGTTCTGTCCTTTTTTACCTACAGGTTCCTTCTACCTGTGTCTAGAATACTTTCATATCCTTCATATCTTTTACTTTGTTCTGTGAGCTTTCAAACCAGAAGAGATTTTAAAATAGCTATTTACCAGTGAACTAAGAATAAAAGTTACATTTCCCTTTTAAGTCATTTTTAAAAAAAAATAAGTAAAACTGGTAGAGCATTATTATGCTTTAGAGGTACAAAGCCAAAGAATTGATATGTGTTCCCTTTGAAAATGTCTTGGACTTGCCTCTCAATTACATTAAGATTAGCTTCAAATGTTTTATTTTGTTCCACCTCAAATCTTAGATACCGCTGGGAATGAGTCAAAACTAGAACAACTCATAGTACTTCATGTAGAAAATGAACTGCGAGCTTTCCACTGTTCGGGTGCTCCAGAGTAATGGCTCTCCATGGGACAATTTTGCCCCCTGGGGCACATTCAATACCACCTGGAGACATTTCTGATTGTTGTAACTAAGGGTGAGTGTGCTAGTGCCATGTAGGACAGAGAAAAGGGATGCTGCTAACCATCCTACAGGGCACAGCACAGCCCCTGTGACCAAAAACATGTGGCCTCAAATATCAATAGGGACATTGGCAGGAACCTCTCCTATAAAGGATGACTTTATATTTAATTTTCATTCTAAGACATTGGCAAATCTTTTTCTAAAGGGAATATTTATTCTATTTTCTTAAACCGAAACTTAATCAATCCTCCTTTGATCATGTATTTTAAAGAGTTTCTATGGCCTTAATGTGATTGCCTTATAAGTACATGGTGTAAGTTGTGAACTTAAAAATGATTGAATTATAACATGTTACTTGAAAATAGTATCTGATGGTTATCTGGAAAACCATTCACTTATCTAAACTTTAAAAAGTAAATCAAATAGGGTTTACTGTTTTTGTTTCAGGAATCATCAGAAGCTTTAATTAATTATCAGTGTACATACCACAGTTCTCCAGAAGGAACTTGTAACGCATGGCATTTAGTGAATAGTGACTTTTTTTTAGGTAACTGGGTTGGAACACAGGTTCCCCTACAATCTGGGCAAGCATTCTACCATGGGCATGGGCCACATCCCCAGCCCAAGGACTATTCTCTCTGGGAAACCATTTGAGTAGAAATATTTTGAATAACATATCTGGAGAACTTTTTGAAAGAAGCCAAGTTATTATAGAATTTTATATGTTAGGTGAAAATCCAATGAATCATTTTTGCTTGCTATTTTCTTCACTTTAGAAAATACTCCCTTTAAAAGAAAGAGAGATAAAATCCCTATTACTTTATACCAATATTAACTGCTGATCACACAAAATGACCCTTTTGAAGCCAATCAAAGCTGTGGTGACCCTGTGATTAAAGGACCATAGCTTTAGAGCTGGCACATTTTTTATCAAGCAAACAATGGTAATTAGGATACCTTTTCTCAAAATTTTCCAAATCTAAGAATATTTGTCATATCATGTAACTCTAGACATATAATCATGGGGAGGGGCATGAGTCAACAAGAGACGCCCCACTGCAAGGGGAGAAAACTGAGACAAGCCTTCTACTTGAGGACTCCAGAAAAGCCAGAGCCTTGTCTGATCACTGCCAATTACAGAGTGGAATTAAAATTTATCATCTACAATTATGGGACAGAATTACTGTTCTGAGCTGTAATCTCCAAGTACTAAGTACAGTTAATCAAGATAGATATCCTGAAATGACTCACAGGAGGAAGGAGAAACAAAGAGGGAAGGAGAAGGGAAACTCACCCTTTGTTTAGTTCCTGTCATGTTGCAAGTCATATAAAGGAACACTAGACAGAAAATTACAGCCCATACTTTGCTCAGAGTGCCAAATGTTTAATTTAAAAAAAAAATCGCTGCCATAGCAACACCTATCTGCCAGTACTGTAACATGTTTTATATGCAAGTTAATAAGAGTTTTCTTGTTGTGATCATTTTTGTAGCTTTCATTTAATTATTTCTCAGGCATGCTTGGCTGAAGAGTGAATTATTCTTAGTGGGATAAAGGAGCTCAGTAGTTTAATAAAGTAAGGTCACTCTTAACTACTGAGTAGAAAATCTTGACCTGAAAGTTTAGTTTTGGAAGCAAATTTCTTAAGAGCTATACACTTATTTATTTATTTAAATTTTAAACATTATTTTGGTACCAGGAATCGAACTCAGGACCTTGCATTTGTCAGGCAGGCACTGTGCCACTGAGCTATATCTCTGGACCTTTAGAGATATTTACAACACAACTAATTTTTTTATTTACAGAGAGAATAATATTTCCACCTTTTATATTGTGGTGCTGGGTGTGTGTGTGTGTGCGCGCACTCATGGCTGTGAGTGCAAATACTGGGTATTGAACCCAAGGTGTTCACACAGAGCTCCATTGCCAGCTGTTTTCATTTATTTGGAGGCAGGGTCTCACTAAGTCTCTAAGTCACCCAAGCTGAGCTGGGATTTGTGATCTGCCTGCCTCACTGAAATCTTCTTAAAGGACACCTTCTGACTGGAACCTAATGCATAAAGGACACCTTCTGATTGGGACTTAAGTCATTTCAGTGGGACAGCAGGAATAAAAAGCCACATAAGAGATGATGGATTTAGATTATGAAATGGTGTAAAGGTGATAGATTATTTTATGCCAATTTGTAGGAGGAATTTTCTTGAATGCAAACACTGGAAATATCAGTCACGTCTTAGATATTTGCTAATTAGCTGTTATTTTATAGACCATGAAATTATAAAATGTGTTTCTCCCTTATAAATGAACTATATTGGATAGTCTGACTCACAGACTAGGAATCAAGACATTCTATACTTTCCATGCAAATTCATAATTGTAGACTAGTTTTCTAAAATTATGGGAGTGGAATATGCTTTTAAAAAATTTCAGTGCTGGGTGTTTAGCACAAGTACCTGCCTGGTAAGTGTGAACTCATGAGTTCAACCCCAGCTACAAAAAAAAGAAAGAAAAAAAACAAAATTTCTAATAGTAATGGAACAGGAAAAATGGAAAATAAGGGTCTTACCCTCGTTTTCCAAACCTTGGGTACCATTTCCCTGAATATCTGATAATCTTTTCTAGTGAATCTTTACATGAATATTTTATTGTATGTACAATCCATTTATTTATCACTTAAAGATCATTTTAAATCATATTCAGTGCGGCTTTTATGGAGAATTCAAAAAGGATGAGGAGACTGGGATGTAGATTAGTGGTAGAGAACTTGCCTAGAGTACACGAGGACCTGAGTTAGATCTCCAGAATGCAAGAAATTTAGCCTTTGGTTAGCCATACATAATTGCAACCATTTTCTCAGTTGAGCCTTTAAATTTGCTATGGTATTTGCATCTTAATCTATTTAAATTTTGAAACAATTATTGTTAATTGAAATAGTTACTGTCATCTTAAGGTTTATAAAGCATGACAAGTCTCTTAGATACTGTGCATTGGAAAACTAATTGAACTACAAAACTAAAAGTTAAAAGACTTTGAAATGCCAGGGATTACTGATGGCACACATTTTTGTATTTACTTGTCATTCTGCTTGCTATGTACTAATGTGGTTATCTTAAACTTTTCCTAGTGCTAATATATTCGTGCCAAACAAAATGAATTGTATGTGCAGATTCAATGTTATTATTTTTTTCAAAGGCACTGAGACCTGATTTGCTCCAGGGAGCAGCCAAGAGCCTTGATTGGTGGCTCTCATCATTAAAACTGCTTTTTTAAAAATGAAAATCAACTTTTCTATAAATATTGGTAATTCTTCAAACATACATAATTGGGTTGCTTTGGAAATAGTCAAGTCTACATAGTTCTTATTAAAAACAGCCTATCTGGGAAACAACCCTATTTAAAGATCTCTGTTCAGAATGCATACAGGAGAAGGCCAGCACCCTCTGGGTAGTGTACTCGGTGCTTTCGAATCTGCCTCACTATCTTCTTCACCATTATCCTGCAAGTCACTTAACAGGATCTGGGGTCAGCAAGCCTAGCAGAAGGAACATCCCTAAGACCTGTTGTGGGCATGGCCATCTGTGCTGGTCCCTCTTTCCCTCAAATCCCTGGGTTACCTACAGATACTGAACTTCAGTGCTGGGTAAGTGTTAGCCCATCTCTTGACTTCCCCATTCCTGCTTCCTACTACATTATTGGCCATGTTGTGCTGCAATTATCTTCTTTCATACTGGATCCCTCTATGAAATAGAAACCTCATGAGCAACCACTGGTTTACTCATTTCATAATTGTAACGAAGTGATTAAGGAATGAGTGACTGTGTAGGCAAGTTTTAAATTTACTCTTTTCCTCTGAGGTTTCCATAATTTTAGTTCATAGAATGAACTGATAATGGCCAGATGAACAGAAAGAAAAAGAACATGCAGATTTATTACGTGCCAAAACATGGGGGCCCCACAGTTTCAGTATGATATTCAAAGAAGGTCACTAGGGGTGATCCTATATAGATCTAAGCTGTCAGGGCTTCTATCTAGATGTACCCCCAAATCCTCCTATGCTCATTGGTGGGGCTTTTGGGAGTGACAGGATCATGGGTATGTGTTACTGGATTATGGGAATGTGATAATGGATTACTGCACTGAATGGTTTAGCATAGTTCTGGGTATGGATACTGGATATACTGAAAAGGGAAAACCAATCCTGGGTGTGGGTAGCACCAACCAATTGGTAAGCACCAACCAAGTGGCTTCCAACCAGTAGCCTGGATGGAAGAAAAAGGGAAAGAAGAAGGAAGTAGAACTGCTTGCTGCTTGCCATATCATGAATTGTTTTTCCTTTGTCATGTCCTGCCATGCCATTGTGCTTTAGAGCCAGAGGACTATGGACTGAAAACTAAAAACTAAAAACTAAAAACTGTAAGCTAAAATAAACTTTTCATTTTAACTTGGGGATGTCAGACATTTTGTCTGAGGAGTGAGAAAAGGACAGAGATTGTTACGGCTTGTACCTAGATGTCCCATCAAAGCTTCGTGTGGTCATAGGTGGGACTTTTCAGAGGTGGCTGGACCTAGGGTGTATGAATATAGATAAAGGATGCAATACTAGGGTTAAGGGTGTGTGATAAATAAGTTAATCCACTGATTGGTTAGCATTATTCTGGGGGTGGGTTATAGGAAGGCCCCCGCTGGATGTGGGTGGCACCAACCATTAGGCTGGTAGACTGAATGGAATAAAAGGGTAAAAAAAAAAGAGATACTGTCAGCTTCCTGCTTAGTGTCTCTTGCCTGTGATGCTATGACTATTTCTCCTCTGTAACGACCCTGTGCCATGCCACTGCCTTGGAGTCAGCCAACTAAGGATTGAAACCTCTAAAATCTGTAAGCCCAAAATAAACTTCTACTGCTTTAACTTGTAGGTATCAGGTATTTTGTTCCAGCAATGAGAAAAGTAACTAAAACAGACATTAATAAAAACATAAGGAGTTGTTCTATGAGAAGAGAGGCACAGGCTATGGGAGATTGGAGGAGGTGGTATACAATCAACAAACTTTGTCTTATTATGCAGGTAAAGTCACTCAGGTAACAGCCATTCATGGTAATCTCTGTGTGGGCCAGGTGTCCCACCCCCACCCTCTTCTGCTGGAAGGATCCTTCCTAGGAAAACAAAAGGGGTTGTATCCGAAAGAAAAGCTTCATTTCATTAGCTGGCTATGTATGTCACCAAGGTAAATTTCTTTTAGAGACACAAATTTCATTACAATAGGGCAGCCTTTCAGAATTAATCGTGTATCTGCAAAAGTCTGTAGTTTCTCTGAATATCTATCTTGAAATACGCCAAAGAAATATATTTTGGGGCCTCAAAGTGCATTAATGGATGGTTACAAAGAGCTAGGACTTTTACATTTTATTTTCTTAAAATATTGATTCTACATCCAAGAAATATCAGAAAGGGAAACTTATCTTGCATGTTAAGTAAAACTCTTCTTTTAAATCCAAATAGCTTAGAGAAAACTAGCGGCAGAGGGAGGATTTTAAGAAAATGACAATAGGCTAGTCTGTTGCCCTTGAAGACTGAGGGAGCACAGGTCTTCCTTTCACCTCAGAAATCCCAAACAGGAAGACTACAGTTGTCATTTACTATAATAACTCAGACAATGGAAATCAGCCGCACTTCAGAAATGTGTCTGTGCATGACAGAAACTAGCTGAGAGAGGAGAATGTAATGGAGAAAAAAAATGTGTTTCCTTCTCAAACTATGAAAAGCAGTAAACATGTAACAGCTTATAAATCTTTGTGGGAATATTATACTGGAATAGAATGAAGGAAAATAGCACTGATTTCCTTTTATCACTGAATTTCAGGTTACAGTCAGGATTAGAATAATGTATCCTTCTATTGCAAGTGAGAGGAAAAGCCAGTGTTCTCATGACTAAGAGCTAAGTCGTGAGGGTCAGCTTGGCATGTGATTTTAGGGAAACAATACCGTATGCTACTTTCTGAATGATCTTCAAATACTCTTCAAGCAAAAGCATTCCCCATAGTCAGTAGTTTCCAAATCCAAAGGACACTGGCAAGTTATTAACACAATCTGCTATGTAAAAGAATTCTCCCTCTCATCTTTAAGAGAAAGGTAGGTTAAAGATTTCTGGTAAATAATTTTTCATTACATGATTTCATTTCCTTCAAGTTTTAGAAGCTTTAGACAGTTAATTTTAGGACTCTTTGTCACTTTTCCCCCCATTCTATGGGGAATATGTTTGTTTTGCTTTCATTTCATTTCTGTTGGCTTGATGAAAATAATCACTCAATACAAAATCCATGTATTTGCTTGTGATAGCATCCAATAAACTTTCTGTAATAAAAAATTCAAGGATATTAATATTGAGGGCTCAAGAAGCAGACATGGTGGTAAGGTCAGAAATGATCTATAAAAACTAAAATGCATGATGTTGATAACTTAAAATTTCTTTGGAAGATATGAGTCTTCCCTAGGTTTGCTGAGGGATTGGTGTAGTCTAGGACAAAGAATGGTATTTGAGCAATATGACAAGGGAAGAAAATCATTTCTGCTTTTGCTGCATTACACTTCCTGCAGTTCTCAAGGACCCACTGCATTCATATCACCCCTTAGGTGCTCACAGTTCAGTTCTGTACTGGATACAAATATTCTGTGTAAGACACTGGCCCATACGCTAGAAAGAAAGCACAGTCTTCGGTGTCTACCTTAGAGGTGTTCAGGAGCTCTCACTCTTGTGATGCCTCCTGCATTCCAAACTGCTTCTTACACACAACTTTTCCCCTAATTAATGCAATATATTATTGCTTCCAATTACTCTGTACCCTGCCTGTGTATGATTAATACAATAAAGAAAATTCATTTCAGAATTAAAGGGTTGAAGGTATATCTCATCATTTCAATAAACTTCTCATTTTATGTTTGTAGAAAAGTTATAAAGATGGCACAGAGATTCCCCATTTTACCCTGACTCCCACTCCTACTCAGGTCCTCCATTTTTAAGGTCTTGGTACATTTGTTAAAACTGAGAAACCACATTGGTACATTACTACCAACTAAACTCCATACTGCATTTGGATTTCACCTGTTTTTCTATTAATGTCCTTGTTCTGTTCCAGGATACATTGCAAGTAACACATTCCATTCCATTGTCATTTGTCTTTATTCTTCTCCAGTCTATGATGATGTCTTGATGTTTCCTTATTTTTCATGACTTTGACAGTTTTGAGGAATACTGGTAGGATATGTGATAGAATGTTCCTCAAGTTGTGTTGGCCTGACCTTTCTTCATGATTAGATTAGGAAATGCATTTTTGTAAACATTGTCACAGAAGTAGTTTTCCCTCCTCATTACATGAGGTCAGCAGTACATGCCATCAACATAACTTATCACTGGTGATGTTAAGCTTAGTCACCTGGCTGAGGTATCGCTTGCCAGCTTTCTCCACTGTGAAGTGCTTCCCATCCACCTCTATATACTCTTTGGAAGCTAAGCGCAGCTTACATTTAACAAGAGAGGGAGACAGTTTAGCCTCACCTCCAGGAGAACAGAAATACCTACAAAAATTACTGGAATTATTCTGTAAGTAAGATTAGTCTCACACATTGATTTGTTAAATCATTTATTTGAATCACTATGGAGTTAGTTCTACTTAACTTTTATATTGGGCTATAATTCAGTACTATGCTACCATTTTATACCTCTAAATTTCCAGGTTGGGCTTTTGGGGACTCTTTCCTCCCATCTCCTGTGTCTCTGTGGTGGGTTACCCCATTTTTATTTCTAGCATTTCCTTACTTTGTGGTACTATAAGATGCTGTAGGCTTATCTGGCATTGTCTCTCTTCTAACCCTACAACCAACCATTTTTTCAAGGTGCTTGGTTTTCTTTTATGGGAGAGTAGTTTAACCCCTTCAGCTTCATAGAGGCCTTAACAGGAGTCAGGTGCCTTAATCTGCAAGTTGATCCTGTAGTAGGGCTGGGGAAAACTGGGCAACCAACTGGGTGAAATGTGTCAAAGGTCATAAAAATCCACAGCTGGCAGGTTCCTTGAGATAATTCCTTAAAGGAGAGGACATGCACAGAGCACAGGACTCAAAATGATATCACGCTTAAAATGCCTGAACACTGTAAGCCAATCAGAAAATGGCTATTTTCAATCTTTCATTGGGATCTGAAGCTCTTCATGGGACATTTTCAATCCTTCATTTACATGTCTGCACAGCCGATGAAAAGATATTGTTCCTGATCCTTCATTTGCATCTGGTGACAAGCCAAGGAAGATTTTTGATAGGACAGCTTACATTCGGTGTGAAGTCAACTGAGTTTTTGATAGGACAATGCCTTATTTGCACAAGGAGGAAATCAATCCAGTTATTTTGGACAAAAAAGACCACCTCTGTGAGCCTTTTCACTGCCTTGCTTTTGCCTTTAAGAAATGTATACCTTTGTGGCCTTTCCTATGTGTCTCAGTCAGTTCTTTGTTCAGGACACCAAGAACCTGGAAAGGAGCCCAAAAAAACCCACAATCTGGTAAAAATGCCACTTATTGATTCCAGTTGCAATGATTTATTAAGTATAAAACTTACTTATTATGCTCAGTAAGTACCTGCTATTGGAATTAAATATTAAATTGTAAAACTGTAGGTTCTGAGACCAGAGTCAGTTGGAGGGAAAATGCTACACTATGTAGCATAAATCTTCAGAACTAAATAGTCTTCACACAGTAACATATAATTGAACAATTTCTTTTGGCCAGATGCGATAAACTCTACCAGCTCCCATTTTCCATTTGTAATTATTTTACCACGAAATAGAAATCCGAGATATTACATATTAAAAGCCATTTAGATATTAAAAACTATCATTCAGTTAGTCCTTGATGCTTAAATGTTTAAATCAGCACATGGATCCCAATCTGGAAAATGAATCCTACGTTGAGTGCTAGGGGCTGAATGCTTGTGTTCCACTAAGATTCACATGCTGAAGGCTAATTTTAATCGTGATGGCATTCAGAGGTGTGGCCTTTGGCAGGAAATTAGGTTATGAAGGTGGAGCTTTCATGATTGTGATCAATCTGGCATAAGAAGAGACATAGGTGATTTTGCTCCTTCTTGCCACTTTCTGAAGTAATTCTGGAAGTCCTCTTTCATGAATGTTTTTAGCTGATCTATCGTGGCTACCTCACTTCCCTAAATCAACTCAAAATGTGGACTTTGCATGGCCATTCTGAGTATGGGAAAGTCATAAGTTGCATGGGGCCAGATCCTGTAAAAAAAAAGACATAAGGACAGTCAAATTTTTATGAGCCTGCCTTTATGTTGCATAGCATTCAGCAGCAATATTCACTGTACTTTTGATCTCTCATTATAAAAACACTAAAGAAAGAAGACTTCCAGAAGTGGTCCCGAAACTAGCATGAAAGATGGGATGAATTTGTCTGAAGCAAAGGGAAATACTTGTGTGGAATTAATGGCAGTGTATATTTTTCTGTTGTAATTTTGTTTTAAAAATTAGCATTCACTGGTTTTTTAGATCACCCCTTCCGATATTGTTCCTGAATAGAAACACCCAACTTGCATTTCACCTGGAGTGGATAGCTTTATCTTATTGTATGCAAACAGGAAACAGACTTAAGATTTTTGCTTCAGTGTAGACAAGCTTCCTGAGCAATTTTAGACAAAATTGTACTTTTCCATGGTTCTGTGCTGACTCTCAGCAGCAAGGGCAGTTCACAGAATATGTGTTTCCATGAGTTTTCAAGTCTGTTTCCTGTGTTCTATTCTATTTCCTCTTTAACACCATTTAAGAAGAAAGGAAGAATTAATCATCACACTTCATACTTCTTTTGTGTATTTTTTTCCTCTTGAGGAACTAAAATTGCTTCACACTGAGTTCCTCAGAGACCATGAGAAAGAAGTCTCTGAGGTAGGTAGACTTCATAATTCATAATTGTTGAGATGAGGAAAATGAGGCCACAGATGATATGTTTGCTGTGGCTGGCACCAGAAAGCAGAAATACGTGCAAATTCACTGGAAATCACAGTGGAGAAGACCCAAAAAGGCTGACTAGGTCATGTGAGTAGTAAAGCAATATGAGAAAATCCTCATATGATAGAGCCTGAAGAAAACAGCATTTTTAAATTATAGACAGATTATAATTTATTTTCACTCCTTTCTGGAGAATAAGCAAACCTCACTTTTTCCTTCACACACACACAGGTTTGTCTAAGCAGGATACAGATTTTTAAGCCTAACTCATTCTTATCAAACTCGAATTTGGAAAATGGGACTGGCCAGACATCATATTAGATAGAAAAAAGGATGGGCATATGAATAACTGGATTGGTTGATGTCTACCAGAGAAATAAAATCCCCTCCATTTCCATATAACAATTACAGTAGAGATGTCTACATATCATTGTTTGGCTTGATGACTGCTGAATATTTTTAAATTTTTTTTGTCTTTATTTTGACAGTACTGGAGATATAATCCAGGCCATTTGAAGTGAGTTATATCCACAGTGCTTTTTTTCTTTTTTTGAGACCATCTCCACAATTTGCTAAGTTTCCTAGGCTTGCCTGAAACTTGCAGTCCTCCTGTGTCAGCCTCCCCAGAGTGTTGTGATTACAGGCATGCACCACCTTTCCCAGCTCTCAAAATTTAACTATCCAAGTGTCAGTGAATTTAGCAAAAGACATATTCACAGGCCTGTGACTTTCTTTCTTTTTTATTCTTTTTAAATAAAAAGTTCCATTTAGTAAGTTCTTCTTGATTCTTTTCACTTCTGATCTTTGCTGTATAAACTCAAAAAGTTAATCTTTCAACTCTAGTTTCTCTGGCTCACCAAATATGGTTAATACAATGATTCATTGTCTTGCTCAAAGGTTTCCAAGCTCATCACACTTGGAACTAACCTGGCATCTATGGGACTAGTGGTTGGAGTTTGAACCTGCAAAATAGTATGTGAAATTCTATATAAGAAGCTGGGGATGGGATCACGACTATCATCAGATTCCCCAAAGGGGTTTTAGGACACAAATTAACAACACTTGGTTATTATTTATTAACTCTTAGAGCCTTTTAAGATCTTTTTGCCTGGTAGACTTTGCCTCACCCATGGAATTTTAATATCAAATATATTGTTTACCTGTTGATATGTGATATTTTAGTATTATTTATTGGTACAATTTGGATATACATGATGATCACATTTGTCATAGGGAATTTGTACCTGTACAGGATACATCTTAGTTCCTTGTTTCCCATATCCCTCTTCTCTCTTCAACTCCTTTTCTCCTTATTTACAAAGTTTTGTTTCCATTTTATCCTTTTTTTCTCATTTTTAAAATTTTCCCTTCCACACCTCTCATTCCCCCTTCCTTTTTCAAAATTATTTCCTATTACACAGTATCTATTATACAGTTTGGTTCTTATTTACTCTTTCAGTTTCTCACACCAGAGAGATAATGCAATATTTACACGTGTGATCAATTGATTTCACTACAGAGTACGGTCTCAGGCTAAACTAGTGAGACAATATGGTGTTTACACACGCAAGTCTGATTTATTTCACTTATGAGTATGGTTTCTAGCTGCCTATAGTTCCATTTACCTATAGTTTTTGTTGTTGTCATCTTGTCTTTGTTGTTTTTTAGTTGTTTGTTTGCTTCTTGATTTTTCTTTCTTTTTCTCTTTAAAAAGTATGGTCTCAAGGTTTATCCATTTAGCTATAAATATCTCAAGTTTATCTTTATTTATGGCTAAGTAGCATCCCATTAAAAACACATCTTTTTAATCCATTCAGCAGTTGATGTTGGATCTTTGTTGTTTCCAAGATTTAGCTATTACAAACTGTGCTGCTATAAACATTGATGCACTGTGATATGATGCTTTTATATCTTTTTGGAAGATATCAAGAAGGGAAATATCTCGGTAAAATGGAACCTGTAGGCCTAGTTTTTTGAGGAATCTTCACACTGATTTCTACAGAGGTTGCACACAAATGAGCTCACTGAGAGAAATTAGGGAAACCACACCTTACACAATAGCATAAAAAGTGAAGTACTTAGGAATCAATCTAGCAAAGGAAGTAAAAGATCTCTACATTGAAAACTACAGAACTATAAAAAAGAAGAGGATATCAGGAAATTTTTAAAAAAATCACTTGCTTATGAGTAGGAAAAGCCAACATAGTGAAAATGGCCATACTCCCAAAATTGTTACACAGATTTAGTGCAATCCCAATCAAAATATCATTTGCATACTCTGCAGAACTAGAGAAAACATTCCTAAAATTCATTTTAAATAAGAAGAGCTCTAGAATAGCAAAAGTAATTCTTGGCAACAAAGGTGAAGCATGAGATATCACAAACCTGCACTTGAAATTATACTACAGAGCTAAGGTGATAAAAACAGCACAGTATTGGAAAAATAAAAAAATACAGACCTGATGATCAAGGGAACATATTAGAATAGACAGAAACAACTTCAAACAAATTCAGCCACCTTATCTTTGACAAAAGAGCCAAACAAGTTACTGGAAGAAAGATAGCTTCTTTAATAAATGGTGCTGGAAAAACTGACTTTCTACATGTCAAAAACTAAAACTAGGGACTAGGGCTTTAGCTCAGCAGTAAAGTGCCTCCTGGCAGATACAATGTCGTGAGTTCAATTCCTGGTACCAAAAAAGAAAGAGAAAAAGAAAACCAAAAGTAGATCCATGTTTTCACCATGCACTAAACTAAAATCAAAATGGATCAAAGATCTAAATATAAAGCAGAAACACTAAATCTGCTGGAAGAGGGAATAGGTAGAACTCTTGAAAGCATAGGTGTAGGCAAAAGACTTCATAAACAAAACCTTGATTGCGTGGGAAATACTATGAAGAATCCACAACTGAGGTCTCATCTTATCTTTTCTTGTTGTTGTTGTTGTTGTTGTTGTTGTTGTTGTTTTGGTCCAGGAATCAAACTCTTGCCAGGCGGCACTGTGCCACTGAGTTATATCCCCAGCCATGGGATCTCATCTATTGAAATATTTTTGCACAGCAAAAGAAGCAAAAGAAATCGCCTCCAGAGTGAAAAGGCACCTCAGAGTGGGAAAATATTTTAGTTGTTTTTTGGACAAAGAATTAATATATAAAACATATAAAGAATTGAAAAAATCAGACCTCCAAATGTAAAGTACCAATCCAAAAGTGGGCATCTGAAATGAATAGACACTTCCTAAAGAAGAAGTATGAACAGCAAATAAATACATGAAAAAATGTTCAACATTACTGGTCATTTGAGAGATGCAAATAAAAACAACACTGGGACTTCATCTCACCTCAGAAAAAATGGCTATCAGTAGGAAATCCACCGGTAACAAGTGCCAATGGGGCTGTGGGGAAAACGGAACACTTCCCACTGTTGGTGGGAGCATAGACTGGTGCAACCACTGTGGAAATCAATGTGTGGTATCTTAATTTGTGTATGATACATCAAAGAGGTTTGTTTTTGTCCTTTAAGGCGCAATTTTTACCTGTTGAAGGGTGATATGTGCCTCCATGGAGAGGGGACAGCCTAAATCACTTTGCCTGGCCTTCTCTGCCTGCAGTTTCTGCCCATTGCCCCTCCGATCTTGCCCCAGCTTGCAGCCTATCAGGGACATTTTGCAACATTTTGGCTTCAAATTTACCCACACAACTAGATCTTCCACTGCTCAAGCTGAGATTATGCTCTCACTTTTCCTTGAAATATCCTAAGTTATTTTTATCTCAGTAGATTTTTCATAATAGCATCATCTTTGGCCTGATTGGAACTCTCTTCTTCAATATTACAGTTCAAGGAAATATATGCTAGAAGTATGATATAAAGTTTAGGAGTAAACTGTAGGCTTGTCCTGCTCCCACCATTATTTGGTCTCTCATCTTGAGTCTTGATGCCAATAGTGACATTTATGCAGTAAACATCAATTGATTTTTGCCAGGCCTTGATACATGCCTTCTCAGTTTTCTTTTAAAGACCTATTCACTTCACCCACACTCTCAGTCCAAGTGCATGTTAGGGTAATCCCAACAACCTGCTTCTGGTGGTTAACACTTGTGTCACATCTGGCCAATGGTCACATGCCTCCAGACTTGGTCACCTAATTTGTGGAATGTAGTAAAAACTGAAAATGCAGGTCCTTTTGTTTTAACACTTATTGAGGATTTCAGCATGCTTATAGAGATTAAAACAAGCAGGGGACCTATCAAAGTACAAAGTCCCGTGCAACTGGACAAGTTGCACACCCAAGAGGCTGGTCTTGCTTCCAGACACAGAAAATGGCTCATGAAGGACATATGAAGCAATCCAGATGACTGTCCAGCCTACCCTTTGAGGAGGACTATTGAGAAAGGGAATCACTATGCTTCCAGTTTAGAATCTTGGGGGGTGTAAGCCTCAGGCTATTGGTGCCCAAGAGAATCATCTGAGAATAGTGCAGTCCAGAGGGAAATGTGACTCTAGTCCTAGTGACATTGTTGGAACTCCTGAGTACGGCTCTGTTCCTGGTTATGAGCCAACAAAACTCTCTTTGTTCCTAAGCCTGTTTCAGTCACAGTATCTGTCACACCCAACCAGAAGAGTCTGAATAGCAAAACTATGTCACAGTGTTGTGATTGTAACTTTTAACCATTAAATGAATTCTACTTCAAACATATACAATATGTTGTCAAGATGTAGCACTTCATATGCATCACCGCTACTGTATATTGTTAGTCTATGTTAACGACAACTAGATATTAAACTTTTGGGGAACCAAGGTAACTTAGAAAAATCTTTCATAAGACCTAGAAGAGTGTCTTTTATAGTACAGATTTTCATAAATATGCCAAAGTGATTGTGTTAAAAAAATCATGTGAACTGATTACTCAGTCAGCACCTTGCAGGGAAATTTTTACATAACTATGTCTAAAACATATAATATCACTTGACAGAGGCAGAAAATTCTTTCAGGTGAAATATAAGATTTTTGAAGTTTCTTATTTATGACTTATAGCTAAGAAACTTTTCCAGAGAATCTAAATCCAACGTGAACATGGGATTCAATGGGAATTTTGTTTTAATTTATTCATATAGTAAAAATTGATCATAAATGGCACAGTATAATTATTCATATTTAACTGACTGAAAGTAGAAATATCTGGGTAGATTTTTAGACATTTGGACCTACTGACTTCCACAATGTCAGTGAGCAGTACAAATAGGTAAGATTCACAATCACTATTTGACAGAGAAATTAACATTGGAGCTGTCAAAAAAGATGAGGTACCATGAAAACACAAGGGAGTACTGCTACTCTCAGATGCTAGAAAGTGACAAAAAACACACGCACATTAATTATTGTCCAGACACACGTCACATGTCATGCCATATTTATAAAGATACAACTATACTTTATCAAAGATTACTAGAAATAAAATTCTTAAAAATTGAAGCTAGTGAAACTTATTTTTCAGGTGCAAAAGTCTATTTCAGGTTCCACTTTAGCTCGAATTTTTTCCAAATGTTTCCTTCCTTCCTTCCTCCTTCCCTCCCTGTCTTCCTTCAGTTTGGCATTAACTAGAAATAAAACCCACAGCCTTGCGCAGAATATGTGAGTGTGCCTGCTAAGTAAAAGTGAACTACATCCAATATTTATTTGGGGCGATTTTTCCTTTAAAGAAATCACTAAACTTTTCTTGAAATTAAAAATCTTAATTTTTAAGTCAAATTATTGTAAATTCTAGACAATATCTGTCTTGTAAGGTCACTCAAGTGGCTTTTTGCTTCCTCATAAATTTTCTTTTTGTGGCTCCCTTTCTCCTCCATCAGTCCTTGCTGTTTGTTTTCTCATATCCTTCGGTATTAATGCTATTTGGATGCAGTTCTGGTGACTAAAATAAATGAACTTCAAATAAGAAAACAAAAGTGTACATTTGAATAGAGACTTTGAATAAAAGAAAAATATTAATTATGGAATCACAAACCTTTATATTTAAAAGGGAATACTTCCCAACTGTGTGTATACTGTCTGATATTTTATAGTGAGAGTTAAATCAATATTTTTTTCGACGTATTTTTGAAAGGTGTCATGAATTACTACTAAATAGATTCTGTCATTTTCCAAACTCAATAAATCATCTGTTTGAATGCACCCTGTAATTGCAAAGCATTTGCAAAAGAAAACTCTTTTATTTTCTCTCTGAACAAAATCTTGGGTTTCCAGGACTGAAAACTAAAAACAGGGAGGGCAAATTGAAAATAGAGTAGACAGTTTTATTCTTCACAGAATAAAATCTAATTTGAAGACGTCAACTTTCTCTTTCTTAAATTGACAATTTAAAATAATTGCTCAACCAAGCAAAAGTCACAAGTCCTCCACAGAAAACAATTTTCTGTCACTAAATGTTCATCTAAGGATGTTAGTTAGATTCTTTCTCAAATAAGATTTAGAAGAAGACTTCAACATGACTAACATTCATGCCCTCATTAAAAAGATCTTTCTGCCACTTTTGCAAACCTCCCATATTCTTGTTGACTGTTTCAATTTTAACTAATCTTTTCTACAAGTAATTCTTTTTACTGTTCCAATATTTCTCGTGGGCTTTGTTTTCCCAAATGCACTACATTTATTTTTGAAAACCAGTGAATGAAACTTTTCCTGATCTAGCATAGGGTCATGCAACCTAAATAACTTTTATGTGCTCAAGAATTATCTTGGGTAATGGGTAGACAAACGTTGGCAGTTTTAAGTTTGAAAAGTTTGATAGCTAATTTCTCCTAATTCAAATACGGGCATCAATATAAAACCCAAGCACAACACCTTTTTGAGCCTAGATGAGAATTTAACCGGTTTATTCTTGTAGGTTCATTTTTAATGCTTTCTTTTTCACAACAAATGCACTTAGTAACCAACACTGATGCTTCCTGAAACACATTGCTTTTGCTTAGGCTTCTTATGCATGTGGGTAAAATTCTGTGTCTTTCCTGCTACCTCCTCCTGAAAGAAAAAAATGACTTTTGAAAAGGAGGGACATCTATCAGGCTGTTACAGGTATTATTTTAGCAAGTAGAGTTTATATTTTTAAAGTCGGATCACTGCCTGAGGAGATGTCTTGAATCAAAAAAAGCACAAAATTTCTGGTTTTCATTGTACCTGAATGGTTGCAGAGACAGATCATAATAAACAATGCTATTGTTTTGTTGATAAAAAGACAACTTTGGTCATCAAAATGTCTATAGGCCATTTGCATTTCTTTGTCTTTGTATCAATGACTTGTTAGACATAACCCTTTTCTCTTTTACTTCTAGATAATATACCTTCTGCATTTTTTAAAGGGAAAAGCATATGACAGCTTTGCATGAGCAATCAACCTATTGAGGATCAAATGAAACAAGTACAGGTCCACCACAGCTTGTGAAATGAGGTAGAAATGGTAGCTGTTATTATCACTCCCGAACGACTGAGTTGGTCATGTTGGGAAGAATGTGCAAAGTCTGAAGTGCTGTTCATCTCCATGCACATAAGCTCGTTGCAAGACACCTGCTTTTTCAAATCCTTTAGATTTACTTCAAATCTTGTATTCACTGTACACTAACTGTGTGACTCTGGGTGACTTTATATCTTGGAATCTGTTGTCTCATCTCTCAAATAGGGGCAAATGATACCTAATCCAGAAGATGCTGCTAAAACCTGAGAAGAGTTCAGTTGGATCTACCATTTCTAATCTGAGAGCTAAAGTGACAGTCTTCCATTGTTTCTGTAGCTAATTACTATGAAGGGCCTTAAAACAACACATGCTTCTGAGGATCAGTGGCCTGGACATGGTTTAACTGAGTTTTCTGCTCAGGTACTCATGAAGCAGAAATCAAATTTTTGGTTAGGCTATGGTTCTTATCTGGAGTACAGAGTACAGAGTTGTCCTTAAAGTCCAGCATTTTTTTGGCAGGATTTAACTCCTTGCAGGTACAAAAATGAGGCCATTGTTGATTTCCTATTGCCTTGTTTTGAAGTCCTGTATCACTTTCACTGTTCTGTTCTGATTGCCTTTATTTTGTTTTGTTTGGTTTGGTTTTATTCTTTTAAAATAAACAATTTTTTAAAAAGAGGTCTTTTATATTCAGAGATCACCTCTCTCCATAGGAGTGCACCATATGACTTTTTTTTTGTACCAGGGATTAAACTCACAACCTTGCACTTGTTAGGCAGGCGCTTATGCCACTGAGCTGAATCCCCAGCCCAGCTTTTTGTTTGTTTGAGGTCAGCAAGAGGGGCTCTGCTGCTTGGAGTCTCTTTAAAGGGGCACACCTGAGGAGGTCAAGCTCTCCCAAGATAATGTGCCTTTTGCTTAAGTTAATGCCAATTAATTAGAGGCTTCAATTACAACTGCAAATTTCATTTACCACTGCCATACTGGCAACATAATCATAGAAGTGCTTTTCATCTTATTGAGGGTCCTGCCCACACTCAACATGAGGGATTATTCAGGCTGGGATCTTAGAGGCTGCTCAGCATTCTGCCTCACACACTAGTCATAACGGAATGCTTCATTTGACATAAAAGTGGGTGAAACTTCGTATATAATGGAACCTTATGTAGTATACTTTATGATGTAAATTTTGTTTCTAATTTTAATATAGTTTAAATGACACATTAACTTTTCAAGCCATTTACAAAGTATTCCAGTTAGCTAAATGGGATCCCAAGATCTCTTTTTCCCCTGGGAATTCCTCTGTGGAACCAAGAGTTTTTACGTATTATCTAGAACAGGCTTGATTTGATCTGAAGGATTACTTAGATAAGATCTGGACATCTTTGCTGGTAAATACCTACTTTTTCCTTCCTCTCATTTGTTGGTTTTTGGTGGTCAAAGATCAGTTATCCACGGCAATTCCTAGGTAAGAAGAATATTGTTAAAAGCATCAGTTTATCTTTTTCTTCTTTTCTTTACACTATTGGGGATTGAACCTAGGAATTTGAAGCTAGATATAGCTTCACATTCAGCTATATCTCCAGCCCTTTTTATTATTTATTTTAAAACACAGTCTCATAGCATAATTAAATTGTCCAGATTGGACTCAAACTTAGAATCCTCCTGCCTCAGCCTTCCCACAGTGCTTGGATTATGGGCACACATCACCATGCCCAGCTCCCCATCAGTTTTTAGTAAACTAGCCATAATCTATGTTTCCAATATTTTCAATTTCACTTTTTAACATAGTAAAAGGAAAAGAGATACAGATTTTATTGAATTTGTATATTTATAAAATGAGTGTTGACATCCCCAATAGCATGAAACCCAATTTAAATTTAAAAAAAGCAAGGAAAAAAATCCCTTGAGTTGTTGGACTAATAAATACAATAGAAAGGACACTAAAAGGGACCTAAAGCCCACCCTGATATTCTACAATTCACCAGTAATTCACCAGTAAATATATATGGGAGACTCACTGACAGGATGGGAATATTATAGAATTCTAGTTTTTATCCTTTTCCAAAACCAAGGAGAAAAAGAAGAGTCATGAGGTATAATTTTTTTAAAGGAGAAAAGTAATAAGATGGTGGATATTCTGGATATAGCAACGACACCAAAAGAAGAGGAGGCCCACAGCAGGAGAGGTAAATCACCCCAATATACAAGTTGGGTTGAATTTCACAGCTCCAAGGAACAGGCCCCTTCTGACATTCCTGAGTGTTCACAAGAAGAAATACACCTTCATTTCCAACCCAGCGTCTACATATACTTTTGGAATGAAACATATTTTCAAAATTGATACTTTGTTTTTGCTCTTTTTTTGTCTATGAGACAGGGTCTCACTATGGAGTTCAGGTTGGCCTGGAGCTCACTTTGTAGCCCAGGCTGGTCTTATGATCCAATCCTCCTGCCTCAACTTTCCAAGTGCTGAGATTACAGGCATGCACCAACATGCCCAGGTAAAAACTCGTGTTTATATTAAACACAATACACTTTATTTTCTACTTTAACCTACATTTTTGAAAATGGTTGTGATTTAGAGGATTACTTTCATTAGTCACCAACAGCTTATGGCTTCCATTTGAAAAACAGTGATCCAGCCAGCTTTGCAATGCCCAATCTTCAGAAATCTCCACTCTGCAGATGAACCACTATCACTTACATTTCAGTAGCTCCTGAACGCATTACTGGCCATGTTTAGGTATCAGCTCTAGGTACCAAGAAAAACTCCTTTTCCCAGAATACCTAATTTGGCAATGCTGCTTAATAATGTGCTTATGTTTGTACAGAACAAAGATCAACATTAAATATGTTTTAGGTATAAATTTCTATATTGTAATTTCATATGAAAATAAATAGATATTAAAACATAATAGCAAAAGTTAGTCATGATGGTACATGCCTATAATCCTAGCACTTTGGGAGGATGAGGGAGGAGGATCACAAGTTTTCCTCAGGGTAGGCAACTCAGTCATATTCTGTTTCAAAATTTTACAAGGGGTACTGGGAGTCCAGCACAGTATGAAGGCCCTGGATTCAATAGCTAGTACTGCACAAATAAACAGAAGTATATTAAATATAAATATATGCACCTGTACACATAATTTGCTTCTCTATTATAGGAAATGCATTCTTTAAAGCAGAGTTGATTACCTGCCAAATTCTGCAATTGCTTTTAAGTCTCTTTATGTCTTTTGATTCACAAATACACAAATCGTAGCAGACATTCACAATAAAGAAAAAGCCCTAAGATAACCTCTTTGGTGAGGTTTTTGCTTAAGATGTAAAATTATGAAACAGGACTCTGCCTTTCATGGCTCCAAATTTCCTCTATAAAACTCCTGTTCCCATAAGTTGGCTTGGGTCGTTCTTCCGGAAAATCACTTCAAAAGAATATCACTGTAGAAAAGTGTGCTTCATAGAATGTTGAAAATCTACTGCCAAAAGCATTTCTCAAGGACAACGATGTTTGCAAACATCCTCCTAAATGGAATAATATGAAATGTTTGTCAACATCCTTGAGTGATAACACAGCCTGAATCCGAAATGGATATGTTGCTGCAAGGCTTGAACTTGGTATAAATAGGATGACTTGATTTTTAAAAAGTGTACCACAGTGCTGACTTTTTAGAAATTAAGTTTCAGAAAACAAAGAAAAATAAAACCATATAATTTTAATATATTTGCTATGGATATGAAATGGTCAGAGACCCACATAAAGGAGAAACAGCAAACTCCTGGGTCCTTGACCTGTTATTTATTAAAAACAGGATCTGGGATTTCTTTTGAGGTACTCAGGGGCTTAAAAAAGTTTTTGCTTAAAAATTGTGCCTCTTTACTTGTGACCTACAGATGCCCAGTAGCTAAACAAAGTAGAACAAAGCTTGTTCTTGTGTTTGTGAATCTTTGGGCCGATCTCTTCTCAGCTTTGCATACTGGCATATTAGCTATTTACCTGTTTAAAAGTTGGCAAAACAATTTTTAGCCCTAGCTGCAAGCCTGTATCATCTCTTTTTGAGACTCAGGACATGAAGATAAAAGTACCTAGTTTTCAAAATTTGTAGGGACAATCAGCTACGTCCTGAAGTTTTGATTGCCCTAAATCTCCACTCACCTTGGATTACAGCATGAATTCAACCTCAGGTGAATTCATGCTAGAATGAGATTGCTCCAAGTAGAAATAATCTTTTCTTGGCCACGAAATTGCCCTCAGGGCATGGTGGTTCTTCTGGAGCCAAGAAACCAGGAGGGCAATAATGACCCATCAACCAGGCCCCAGTCTACCAGAGCACACCATAAAACTGTTCCCTGTCCTTTGCAATAGGCCACTCCGACCCTGTTCAGATCTGTGCCCCCTCTCAGTTTTTCAAATCAAAGCACCTTCCCTATTTTCTCTTAGTTGCCTTTGTTACAGGATAGCTTGGACTTTGTCAGGGTTATGCCTCCTTTCATTTTCTCCTACTCTGCAATGAAAGCTTTTGTAAATTCAAGCTAAAGGCCTCAGTTTTAATTTCCATTATTACTGAAGAGAAGATCCATACTATCTGGTGACATGTGGGTCATAATCTAGATACCAAACTTTACTAAAGCCAATGCAGAGCAAAATCTAGCTACATACACCAATCCCATTGTCTATAAGATTAACTCAGAGGACTTCTGACTAGTACCTCTCTCTCCTTTACGTTTTTAGTACTGGGAACTGAATTCACATATGCTAGGCAAGAACTCTACACAGCATAACTGCTTTCTATATTGAAGTTACCAAGAAGTTTCCCCTTCATAAAGAAGGTGGGTGTCTTAGCCTGTTTTCCATTGATGTAACTGAATACCACAGACTAGTTATCTTATACAAAAGATATTAGCTTAGAGTTCTAGAAGTTCACAAGCATGACCCCAGCACCTACTTGGCAACTGGTGAGAGCTTTGTGCTGCTCCATGTTTGCTGGAGTACATCACATTGTAAGGAAGAGCAAGCAAGCCAGAGAGAGAGAGATCACTTTTGTAACAAAGGTGCTTTCTTGATAACTAATCCATTAATTAGTACATGGGCACACTAATCCATTTATGATGGCCAAGTCTTCCTGTACCAGTCACCTCAGAACAGTCCTATGCAGTCCCATCTCTTACTATCTCATCAAACTCAGCTTGAGCTTTGGTGGGCACATTGAAACTATGGCACCAAACATTAATGGGCACAAACAGGACTACAGCTGTTATGGCACTGGTGATCTGTGACATCTAGCACTGGGGCCTGTGTGTACAGTGCTATGTCCAGCTTTGGGTGGGACAGGGGTTGGTATAAGGACTGGGGACCTTCATAAGTGTGAAGAACTGGAAAACTATCATGGAGAGGGTGCTAGAGGAGAGGCAAATGCTGCATGCAATATGTTGTTACAGTTTAAAGTACTATACTAGATGTACAGTTTGAAGCATAGACCTCAAAAAATTAGAGCTACTTGCCACTATATGTAGTAGCATGCAACTATAAAAGATCCAAAACATCCATCAGTATTCTCTGCATAGGCAAAAACAGTGAAGACTACTTCTATACATCCTTGGGGAGTAATCTCCAGAATATATTGTGAACTTAAAATCCAGGTGAAGCAAAGCACATTTTGTATGCTACTGTTTATTTTCAAAAAGTGATATATATACACAGACATATACACACATACTGTATACTGAAAAGTAATGAGATAGAAAAAATAAAAATAAAATTTCATCCATGAGGGAGAAACTGAACAAGGTGAAGAGGACAGAGAGAAAACTTAGTCTTCCCTAAATAAATCACATTTTGTAGATTTCATCCTGGAACCAGGAAAATATTTTGAATAAATAGCTATTGACCAAAATTTTATTCAACAAGGACATTTTTATAAATCAAAAGCAAAGAGAGACAAAACAACCTGACTATGAATTGAGCTAGTGACATGAGGGTAAAGAAAGAAACACTTCAAGTAAATTTAAGGAACAGCAATTTAATTAAACATTACTAGTGGAATACATTCTAGGGACAAAAAACCTTGCAAATACATTAATCCACATTCAGTATGGATTGCTTTTTGTGGTGTTACTACTATTATTTGAGGCTGGGTATTATTTATGTGATGAAGCCAAAAAATACTTCTACACTGGTGCTGTTAGAGAGCTATTGAGAAAGTAGATAGAGATTAAGGTTGTAAGATGTATGGTTATATAAAAATCCTGTAGTTCAGAATTTGAATTGGAAGTATGAAATCATGATGTATTTCATCTTCAAAATTCATATTTCCTAACTGAAAATGCTCAAATAACAATGTCTATCTCAGCAGTAATGCATGTTCCTAACTCTTTGATTTTGGTTTCAAATACCATTTGCTACTAAAAACAATCTGGACCTGTAATAGTTTAAACATAAAGTGTTTGCCCAAATCTTGTGTGTTGAGGCCTTGATGCCAGTGCAACAGTGTTCAGAGATGAGGTTCAGAGACAGTGGCAACTGAATCATGAACTTTTAGGATGTGTGGCAAAGCTGGAGAAAGTAGATCACTGGGCACATGACGTTGATGGGTGTATCTCATCCGGGGTCCCTTCCTCTCTCTCTCTGTCTCTTTCGCTGGCGGTTTCCCCTCTCTGCTCCCTGGCTCCCATGAGGAGAGCAGCTTTGCCTCACCACACCCTTCCCCCATGATGTTCTGCCTCACCTCAGGCCCACAGCGGTGGAACCAGCCAACTGTGGACTGAAACCTCAAAATCGTGATCTAAAATAAACTTTTTCTCTTTTACCTTGACTTTCTTAGATATTTTGTCCCAGTGACCAAAAGCTTCTTGGAGAAATGGATGGTCGAGGGCATGGAATAGGAAATGCATGAATGATACCAAGCATCTTGTTATACCACAAGGCAAATTCACGACGGTAGAAGAAAGTGTCATTGGTCACTTTCAGTGGATGCTAGAGAACCAACTAATCATTTTAAAAGCTGATGCATAAAGTGAAAGCCTACACCTTTATGCTGCTTTTCATAAGAACAACACTCACTGTAAGAAATACCCAAGGGAAACTTTTTTGTTAATTAAATTCTCCAGTTAAGAAATGGCAGAAACGCAGGGTAGAGGAGAGCTCCCATGTCATGTTGGCAGGGAAGCAGAGGACAGATTTATAATATGACCATTTATCATCACCTATTCAGTTAATGCTTAAGGAAATATCATCAGTGGTTGCAGATACTAAACACACAGATATTATTTGCCTCCAAGTGGAAGTATCTTCCATGAAATAGTCTTCCTTCCAAAAATTGAATGTAGAACCTTATCAAATCTAACATAAACAAATCTAGCTACTGTATTAATTCTCAGGTAACACAGGGCAAAAGCATGTTAAACAATACAATAGGAGCATGATAAAGAAAATTGAGAAATATATAGTATAAAAATGCTTTTGTTTTCTAACTAATACATGAAAAGAATGTAAAATTCTAGAGATCAAAAGGTATTTGAGAGAGATATCAACCAACTGACATGCATGGTTCTTATTACAATGTCAATTTATCCAAACCAAGAAAAACATCTATAACACCATTGGAAGAAATTTGAACAGGGACTGGGTATGTGGTGGCATTAAGGAATTACGATCTTTCATAGGTATGATGACTACATTGTTATTAGATGTCTTTGAGATATATATTTAAAGAGGTTATTAAATTATATCTTGAGCTTTGCTTCATGTAATCTAGATGAGAGAGAAGTATTCAGGTGATAGATAAAAAAGACCAGCAATAAGTTAGTAACTGTTGAACATGCAGGAGGGTTGTACAGTGCCCTTCTCTGGTTGCATACCTGGCTTATGACTGCAGTTTTTAAAAGTAGAAAGTTACTTGTAAAATTACAATAAAAAATGAAAAATAAGAAATACATAAACATATTACTTACATGATAAATTAAGGAAACATACTCACAAAACTGTATATTTTAAGGACATATAGAAATAAAGGGGTATTTAGAAAATGTGTTTCCCCAGTATAAAGAAATAAGGAATATACAAAAAATGTTCACATGAATATGTACTAAAATATATACATGCTATATATTCATTTTACTTATATACAGCATAAAGGGAACATAATATATATGCATTTCTGTGACTATTCACAGATATATAGTATATTCACATACACTTACATGTACTTAAAAAAGAAAATAAACTGCAAATACATGTACAGAGATCCATATATGAGTATGCATATCAGGAGGAAGTCTTAGCAGAAACAAGGATTATAATGTTCCATCAATTTAAGAGTACTGTATTATTAACTCGGCCTTCTCCTGATCCAGAACTAAAAACAAGTGTACATACAGAGAACAATTTGTTTTGCTCCATCATTTGGTGTACAAAATGAGTACTTCTTAATAAATGGATTGGAAAAATGTTTTCAAAGTTGAAGCTGCAAACACAGTGCTGCATTTCTCATAGCTGTCATGCTATTCTGAAGTATTCAGCAGAAGTACACCTCAGTAAATCCCACAGAAATCATTCCACTTTTTCCTATGAAAACTATCAGGTATAACATCCCCTTTAAAAGTAAGAGTTGAATTCTTCAAGAAGATTCTAACATGTTTAACGTAATCTAATATTTATAAGGATAAGTGGTTGCAGGTATTTTTTTTTTCATTTCATCTTGGTTGATTTCTATATCCAACACAGAACTCTAGAATTTGCCTAACAATTTTAAATTATTTAATTATGTTTTTAAGTACCCATATGTTTGAAGCCTCTATGTACACACTAGCCATTTTCTAACATGCAATTATACTTCATTACTTCCCTGTTAAGAAGAATGTCACCAAATTCCAGAGTGTCTGTTTAAGAAAGATATCAACATCATATCTTTTGAATCTAACTAAAATGGACCCTGTTGCATATGTAAATATTTCATCTAAACTAATAAAAATAGTTTAGAGTCTCAGGTTAGGAGATATAAATCTCACTATCTTTAAGTATTAGGTGCATTAGTCTCCTCAATAATATATCTATCAGTCAACTACATCTAAAAATATTTCATGTTAAAATGGCAGATGAGGGAGTTACTAATGGGTGCTACTAACTAAGAAAGGATTTTTCGTCAAAAGGAATGGGAAAATGCAGAATTGAGAGCACAAGCAACTTTTCTTTATTCAGTCAAATAATGCTAATGAGGATTGTGATCTTCAAAAAAGTAGAAAGTGAGGCACTTTTTTCCTTGAAACATAATTCCTTTCACAGAGCTTTGTGTTGGACTAGCATTTGGTAAAACACAGTTTGGGAAATGCTACTGGCACCTGGATACTGCCAACAACAGCAGCAGGAAGCCCATTAAATCTTTTTGTAGCTCTGATGCAAAATTTTCATTTTCTAAAACAGATGCAGCAGTTGGCGAATTTACAAAAAAAACATACGAACATCTATGAAGACATACTCTGAGCCTTTGTATGAGAGAGCCTTTATACAAAATATAAACTTGTTTTGAGAACTAATCAAGAACAGGTACATTAATTTCAGGTACAGAATATCAATAAAGATGAGCTAGAATGTGAATAATCTAATTTTATGGAAAATTAGAATGGTCAGTAACAATTAAGAAATAGAGAGTATTCACATGTGCATATTTTAAAGTGTCTAGTGACATAAAGACTCTAACTAGTGAAATAAATTTCACTCTAACTAGTGAAATTAAAATTTTCCTATCAAGAACTTGCAAAAAAGAGGCAGAATTATTAGTACTTTTGAGCGGGCCCAGGAGAAGAGAGCTCTGAGGAGATAATAACTAAACATTTACCTTGCTGACGTAAACCAGTCTGATGGAAACTTAGTTATATACAGACACTTTCAGCTAGAAGTGACGGCTATTCTATGTAATAATTTGGTAAATTTTGTGTTTGTGAACATCTTCAGAAGGAAAGTTATTTTGCTAGTCACAGTTTTAGTATCCTAGCTCTGCATATGAGCATTCAAAGGACAGAGAGGGAGAAAAGGCAGTTTTAAAAAAATTGTAAACAATGAACTGGGACCTGGGAATCTCAAGGAAATGCATCTTTCTAGAGGTAGCTGCTTTTCACAGCTTTGCCCAAAGTGCAAAACTGCCTACTTGAGAAACTCATGAAGGATCAAGCCCCATTAGCTATCTAAGCTGTACTTGCCACAGGTTTAGCTACAGCCAGGTTTTCCCCAGCCCATGCTTTCCTGGCTTGATTAAAACTCCACCTGCTGTTTGACCCACCCACCTAACACCTAACCTGCCTGCTGCCCTTTCAACTGTTGATAGATGCTTAGCAACCTGCCAGTTTCAAGCAGATCAATCCCCATTCAAGGAATTCACAGAGAAGTGATGAAAACATCAAAAAGGGATGTTGTGCCTTCAATGAGAACCGAAGGACAGTAGACAGAATTCAAAAGCAAATAGCATCCTGTTAGCATATTGTTAGACAGCTGAGTAACATCATTGCAGTAGAATTGGATATGATGCCAGATTCTAGCATTTAGTTATAATTTGGTGCAAGCAAGGCTTTTTGAGCCTCAGAGTTCCAAAAGCAATAATTGACCATGTCGTATGAATGAAGGACATGAGATGTGAAAGCATAATACAGGCAGGTGGATTTATACAATGGTAAAAGAAGGCCCTCCTGAGAACGTTTTTAAGGAATATAAAATCCTCTAGAAAATTCTTTCCATTTAACTCATTTTTTCTCCCCTTTCTACAAAGCCTAGATATCCATGAGAATCCTTCACCTTTATTTAAGATTTGGGAAGCAATACCTTTCAGACATCTCACACTTCAATAACAATGTGATAGTGTAACTTATGGACAGGAGTCTCACGTAAGGGTGTCTGCATTAACAATGAAATTAGTGATTTAACAAATAAAACTTTAGGGTTTATATTTCCTCCAATTTTAGATTAGTACATACATAGGGAAAATAAAGGTGCTTGGAAATATATGAAGCCCATACTTACTGAGTGTGCCCTCTAAAATTCTTATAATATGTCTTTGACATTTTTTGTTCTCAGCAATGATTTACAGCCAGAGAGGGTGTCATGTGATGGACATAGCACATTCAGAACCTCTTATCCTAGAGTCTTTCATTAAATGTCTATTCGCTTTTGTCATGTAGAATCCGTTAATTCAGAAAATTTCCTATCCTGTGCTAACTTATTTAATTTGTAAAGTTGACATTAGGTGGGACATAAAGATTTTTGTTGTTATTTGCTTTTTTTGTGGTTCTCCGGATCAATCCTAGGGTCTCATCCATGCTACACAATCATGTCACCACTGAGCTACACTCCTAGCCCAATATTTTTTAATTACTCATTTCCTATAAATCATTGTTAATATATATTATAGTATTTTTCTGTTTAAATTTTTTATACAGATTAGTAGAATTCTATTTCTTCTATAATTTCTCTCATCATATGCTATAAATATTTTCTCATGATATTTGTTGGCTGAAAACCGCTATAGATAAGATGAGATAAGATCTATAAACAGTTGTCACTAGTTCTAATGTAACTTTATTTATGGGCACTGGAAATTAAATTTCATCATTCTTCATGTGCCATAAAATATTGTACTTCTTTCTCCAATAAGTCTTCAAAAGCTGTAAAGCCATTCTTAGTTGTCAGCTACCAATTTCTGACCCATGCATGACAGTGGCAAAGACCATGGCTTTGCAGTCAGACATTTGAGTCCCCTTGGTAATTGTCTTTGCTAGTTGCATGACCTTGCATAAGTTATAAGACATTTTTGTGCTTCAGCTCCTCCACAGTGGAATGGGGAAGGAACGCCACTCTGTAGACTATTGAGAGACTTGATCAGTAAAGCACAACTAATAACTATTTAATAAACATTAACTGTGGTATTACTGGTCTTGTCATGTTTACATGTAAACCCACCATGGTCACACATGTCTGGTGCCTATGTTTAATGGAGGGACATGTAATCAGTGGACTCAGCTGGAAGGGATTTGCTGGGTGGACCCACTTGCTACTTCTGCTCCTGGAGTAAGAAGGTTGATATGAATGGATCCTAACATATTTCTGGATGAAAAAATATGGAAAAGACCCTCTCTGGAAGATTCTCCCCAAATATAGCTAAGTTATAGGACATGTTGACCAGTTACCACTTATGGACAAGTCTGGAATTTTGCCACCATTTTTCACATTGTACCTGTGGAAAAGCACATTCCATGTTCTGATTTTTGTTTTATAAACCAATAACTGAAAAATGTTTTGGTCATAAGACAGATTGATTTAGAGCTGCTTAGGGGTTAAGAGGACAAGAATAAAGTCAGTTGGCAAGAAATAAAGTTCTCACAATTTGAGGCACAATATATTTCAGGAAATGATGACATTATAGAACTTAAATTCATTAGAAAATAATGTGTCAACCCGCAGGGAACCTCCCAGAGACCGGCAGCTCAGCCTGGTCTGTTTGGGATTGGGAACTTTGCAGAGACTGGCAGCTTGGCCTGGGCTGTTTGGGACTGGGAACATTGCACGGACCAGTGGCAGAGGGCCTGAGGTGTGTGGGACTGCTGCTGCTGGGCCCCCCCTTCTCCAGGAACATCTAGGAAGCCTTCAGGACTGAGCTGACTGGGACCACATCTGCTGGATGCGCCCTTCCACCGGGAACATTGGACTATAGTGGACTA
>PVJX010017341.1:0-38539 GCA_004027295.1 Dolichotis patagonum
GAAAGACAGTGAGTTCAGTCTCCAGGCCTTCTCCATTAATCCCTTGGATGGTAGGGCTGGCTGGAAGAGTGTAAGACTGACAGGAACCCCAAGATCCAGGACAACAGCCCAGTGCACAGAGGCACTCACACCTTTGGAAGGCAAAAGAATCAGTGAGGTCAATAACATGGAAGTGTCTGAAACAGCAATGCAGAAACAGCAATTGGACTCTGGAGAAATCCACTAACAAAAGAACTGCCACAACCCCTACATCCAGAGGCCAAGATTGGCTCCATACCCAACACATCTCTTGGATGTAAATTGGACATTATTACAGAACCATAAACATCAGAAAGATAGGTTCTTGGGATAGCTATAAAGAACCAACTACATCTGCAGAAAATTTCTGAGGAATGGACCTTTCCTTTCCTCCTTGAGAGAGACCTTAGTGCTAGTGGTAGAACTATATATAATAGGAGGTTGGTGGGCATTGATATGTAAGACAAAAGAAAAAAGAAGGTAGAGAATGACAAGATGCAGAGGTGGGGTGTGGCCCACCCAGCCCACCCAGGACAGACCTGGAACTCAATGAGATGGATGAAGTTGGAAGTCAAACACTGGAGCTTTCTGAAATGATAACAGAAGTTAAAAAAAAAAAAAAGTGGATAAGGCTATAGAGAAAACAAACTCTCAGGTACGAAAAGAAATGATGCTTAAATTCAAAGATAATAGAGAAGACACAAATAAAACATGAACTTAAAAAAAACATTGAAACAAAAAGTACCCAACATAAGAAAGAAATGGAATCCATGAAACAGCTGCAAATAGAGATCCAGGAGATTAAAACTTCCATTGAAATTATGTGTAATAGATTGAATGAAGGAAAGGATAGAATTTCAGATCTTGAAGATAGAATTCTAGCTAATGATCATGAAAAGAAAGACATCTCAAAAATAGTAAGAAACTAAGAGAAATCAATCCAACAGTTACAAGATGTAGCAAATAAGACTATCACAAGATTGATTGGGGTCAATGAGAAATCTGGAGACTGCACAAACACTATATCAATCATAAATATACATGCACCCAATACGGGAACATCAAACTATATAAGATGATTAGTGGTTAACATGGAAAAATCAAACGATCAATAACACAGTTGTAATGGGAGACCTCAAACCCCATTGTGACAGATAGACAGAAAGTCAACGAAGAAATATCAGAGATGAATCAAACCCATGAACAAATGGAGTTAATAGGAAGAAGCCACTCCACAAGGTCATGCGTCAGTAGCCTGGAGAGATCCAGCAAGCCCAGCACCAGTCTGGAGAAGAAACACCTCCCCACCACCAATGGGGGAGCATTGGTGAACCACCACCCTGTGCTTCTCCACCCTGAATTGGAGGAACCTAGGTGCCTAGTCTAAGCCCCTGCACCAAAGAACTAGCAGCAAATGCAGGAAGTGCCTTGGATGCAACCATGGACTGATTTGGAGGAACACAGGAAAATGTCAAAATAAAGGAGCAAAATGCAATCTCAGATCTCTAGCCCACACAGAACAAATTTAGTAGACATAGACAAAATAAATTAGAAGTCATGCAGCTGACATTTCTGAAAAGGTAACAACTGAAGTAAAGAAGAAACTTAGTTCTTAAATCATTTGGTTAACTTTATATGCCTATGACTGATAGTCTGGACAGCTATTTTGAAGATAACAAGAGGTATTATGGTAACCACTGTTAATTTCCTATTATCTTGTTTTGAAGTCCTGTATCACTTTCATTGTTCTATTTTGATTGGCTCTCTTCTGTTTCATTTTGTTTAGTTTTATCCTCCTTAAAATAAAAAATGTTTATTTTTAGTGGCTTATGACCTCCCCCCCCAATTAGCAAGACAGAAAATAGAAAACTATTGCACATTTACTAAGCCTATTGCTATATAAAAATACATTTTAATTCACTGACAGCTCTAACATGTTACAAAACAAAGAATAAAAATCTTATCAAACAACTTGATCAAAAGACATTACCGGTACTACACTATTACCAGCAGAAAAATACAGAATTATGTTAGCTCAATATTTATTCTGACAAGTAATCACTAGAAATATATAATCTAGAAATCTAATTTAAGAATAAGTTAATGATAGTACATTAGGAGGACTCCTTCTGGTAGTATATTTTTTGGATTATCAAAATACTATCTAAAGCAAGTTTTTCATCTCAGTTACTTATATAGACTTTCACAAAATTTTCACAGGATTTTGAAAATGTATGTTAAACTGTGAACTTTGTGCCTTCAGAGGGATTTGATCCAATATATGTTCTTACATGTATGTTAACTAAAAACTTCAATACATCTCTTCTATTCATGGTTTCTTATGATACTATGAAGTTTTGCAAGTACTAATGAAATGATCACAAGTATTCCCATAAAATATGCATTGACATGAACTATCTCCATTATGCATTGTCATGTTGCATGCAAAAGTCATGTAATAATAAAGACTTCCCACATTCTATATTTATATGTATATTCTTCTTTCATCTTTTCTAATGTTACATGAATCACAGAACACTTTCTCACATTGCTTCTCTGTACAGCATTTCTTTCCAGTATGAGTTATTTTGTGTTTTTCAAGAAAACTGGAAGAATTACATACATATGGCTTCTCTACCTTGTAAATTCTTTCATGCATTTGAATGCATTGGGAAAAAGAAAATCCTTCCCACACTGCTTACATATGTAAAGATTTTCTTCACTGTGATTTATTTCATGTGTATAGTGGTACCTGTGTATACATAAAGATTTCCGATATTACTGAAATATGTGGTATCTTTCCACTGTGAGTCCTTTCAAATTGCTGTAAGTTACATTCAATACTCACTGTTACTTTCCAGTGTGACTTTTTTAATGTCTTTAATTGTAAATGGAGCGCTTGAAGGCTTCCCCACATTGTTATATACCTAGAGTTGAGAAACTCAGTGTGAATCCTTTCATGTTTGTAAAAGTCACTGGATTCACTGAAAGCTTTCATACATTCCTTGAATTCATAGGGTTTCTCCCCACTGTGAATATTTTTATGACAATGTGAAGTACTCTGATCAATGAAGGATGTCCAACATTGTTTTCATACATATAGTTTCTTTTCACTGCAACTTCTTTCACATATCTGAAGGAAATTGATATCAGTAAAAAATTTCCTATGTAGTGTGTTTTACATGCATAGAATTTCCTTCACTGTGGCTTCTTTCATGTCTCTGATATGAATTACTATGAGCAATTGCTTCCATAGGCTTCTCTCCAGTGTGGTTCTTTTCTGTATTTTTAGGTAATTTGATGGATATTCTAAGGGCTTTTCTCAAGTGTGAATTCTTTCATTGGGATTAAAGAAGTCTTTCCCACATTGCTTATATTCATAGAGTTTCTTGTATGCTTCCAAAAGGACTAGAAATCACTACAGTTTTTTTATATTCATTACATTTACACAGCTTCTTTTCAACTACCTCATACAGAGGTGGTTTATGTTCAGTGTGAGCTATAATGGGCACATTTAATCATGAATGACCAATCGGAGGCTTTCTACAAACAAGGCCTTCAACTGGTTTTTAAGCAGGTGGTTTCTTTTTTCTTTTTTCTTTTTTTTTTTTTTTTTAATTTTGAAGGTAGTAGAAATACAACAGAACAAGATAGAACAAAGCCAATTGAGACAGTGCAGTGAATTTGGTACAGAACTTCACAGCAGGTTACCGGGATAATAGAAATAGGTACCATAGTATATCTCATTATCTTCACAATAGTTGTCTAGTCAATTAAGTATAGCAAAATCAAACCAAAGACAGAACATTATAAAATCAATCGAAAGAGAATATTGAATAGAGTAAAGCAATTAATCATAATGAAAATAAAACTGAAAACAACACTTGCTTTCAAAGAGAAGATAGAGGACCCCCCCCCCATATTTGCTGTTGCATACAGTCATCCTGCCAAGAGATGCTCAGACCTCTGTCCCCAGTTGCTAATGGCGGGGGGGTTGGGATGTTTGATTCCAAGCCCGCCCACCGGTAGGCTCAAGAGACACTACTGGGTCTCCTGGCTCACACCAGAGGAAGGCGCTTACCAAGAGGGCGGGTAAATTGCTTCTTTGTGCAGGCTCCTGGGTTCCCCCATGGCCGTGGCCGGATCTCGGGGCATTCTCTGGTTCTCCTTTTGGCTCATGCAGGAAGAAGGTGCTTACCAAGGGCGGGGGGGATTGCATCATTGTACAGGCTCCTGGGTTCCAAACCAGGTGGTTTCTTATACACATTAGAATCTGGAATCTAAAGCAGATATTTTTATGTTGATTTCATAATTTATACTACTGATAACACGTCTCTACCTCTTCACTTCTTAGATTTCTCCTACTATGTTTGCAGTTATCTTCAGTTTGCTGGTCCCCCCATGTTTCTCCTGATAGCTGCTACATTCCTAGAGGTTTCCCACATCACATTTCTGTAGAGTTTCTTTCAGGAATGATCAGCAAATCCAAATTCCCCACAGTGAAGTTCACAGCCTCACCCCCAAATGTCACTGCTGTTAGAGTGGAAGACTATGGAGAAAGGTACATGGATGTGTGCAGTCTGCGTTCATTCCAGGCAGTACCCTGAAGGGCAGGTTCTCCAGCAGCATGAACAACTACATTGGCAGGGACAGGGAGAAGAGAGCTGGCCGAACTGCCATTAGCCAAAAAATCAAAGAGGATAAATGAGACCAGATGCAAATGTTCTGAGCAAGCATGGCTGATTATCTTGGACTTTTGATCCACTTGCATCAGCCTCTGGAATGATGGGCTGATAGATGCACCTGCCTGTGCATGGTTTAAGAGCCTTTCACGGTCCTTGCCTTGCCCACTAGAGATGGTAGGAGTCACGAAGCAGTGTAGCTGAGCCCCTAGAGCTGCTCTCCATTACCCTGTCAACATCCAACTTCTGTCAGTGATTTTCTTTTGAGGACTGAGGTGTAACTGCTTGTGGTGCCTCTCTCACAGCTGCTGGGGTTCTTCTTTTGAAGAATCAGGGTTTATATATAAACTTGTGGCACTGGTTCACATTTGTTCATTTTCTCCAAAGTTGCTACCTCACCAGCAGAAGCTGTCCTAATTGGTTTATGTACTCAGGACAATTTTGTTAAAAGTAGGACATCACTCCTTACAGGTTTAGTAGATTTCTTATGTTCAGCCAAGTAAAATATAGAAACACTAAGTCAAAAAGAGATCTTATCTACTTCCTTTTCTTGATACATAACATGCAACTTCTAAACATTTTTAACAGTCTCTTAATCCTTACTTCTTCTTTTCCCAAGCTGACATAATCATAACAGTATTTTAAATAAAATTCCCCTAGATACACTTTCAAATCACATTAAACCACTCAGAAATTATCAGTACTATACATTAAGTAGGTAAATGAGTAAGAACATACAACAAAGAAAGGTAAATAGTGGGAAAATAGTCATAGAAACAGATGTTAATGTCGCATAAATTATTTTAAGGAAAAACATCTTAATACAGGATGTTAGGCTTTTAAAATTCTTACACTTCATGTATGGAGTATCTGAACATGTACATTGCAGTTTCATAATCAATGCCACAAGTAATTAAAATAAGTAAATATTTTAACATAATAGATTAAAGAAAATTATGATCAAATAGAGTGGTGACCAAACATTAATGTTTTTCAGCTTCTGGTATCTGTTTGCTATTGTCCAAAGTAAAATGACACAATGAATTAGTTTTAAAAATCATCTTTTTGGATTTATAACTTTACGTGTCTTTTAATTCATAATCCAATAGAGCGGAGATTATGTGAAATGGTCAAGTTCAGGAACTATTTTAAAACAGAAAGAAAAAAATGCTGATTCATTGTGAGAAATAAGAAAAATTAAGAATCAAGAGGAAGGACTTCTGCACCAGATGATGACTCACCAAGGACTTTAGACCAGCTTTCCATTGAAAAGTTGGACAGAGTAATAAAATATAATACAGAAAACTGCCAGCAGTATCTGAGAGTTAGCAAGGGAATGGTGAATTAGCTGGCTAAGATCAAGGAAAAGAAAGAAATACAAATGGATGAGTCTGGCACTGAAGCACTTTTACCCTAGGAATGTTTTCTGATTTGACCATAAGATCTAAGTGGAAGGTTAGCTGTGCTTTTGACAACCCTGTAGTATGGGTGGGGTGGACCAAAAAATCTCACATAGATTACATTGTAGCTTTGAGTTACCTTGTATCTTCCCAAATCCTAGACCCTAAACTTGAATGAAGGTGATTGCTAACATTCACATTCCTAACAGTAGTAAATGAAAATCGCTTCCAGAGAAAAATGAAATCATGCAATGGATTAAATTATTTTTAAATTTTCTACAATTTGAAAAACAAAGCACAATGCCTGACACCTGAGGAGACCAGAATTTACAGCACAGACATTTACCCACAGAGATTTTAAAATATTCTTTTGGTATCCCAAGAGACCAAAGACAAAAAAGTATTGATGCAGAAATGGAAATTATAAAAATGATATAAGATTTTTATGAGACTCAAAAAGATATTTTAGAACAGATAAAACATATAATAATGTAATGCCAAGTGGTAGAACTAAAGTTTGACCCCTAGAAACTAGAGCTTAGGGCTGGGGATTTAGCTCAGAAGCTTAAGTGCCTGCCTGGTAAGCTCTAAGGTCGTGAGTTTGATCCCCAGTACCAAAAAAAACCAAAAAAACAAAAACAAAAACAAAAAACTAGAACTTATAGCTTTAAAAACTACTCTCAAAATTAGAAAAAAATGATTTTCTTAACATTTTTAACATATTGGAGTTCCACCAATTTAAACTATTTTAAAATTATTTATTGAAAATATTGTATCATCTGATGAAAGATAGACGGCATGGTCAAAAGTCATTTGGGGATAAAATTTTTAAGTCACCGATAGAATAAAACTGTGATGGTTCAACAGAATATTTGTCATTACCCAGATAAATTTTGGCTCAGTTAAATCTGAATGAGATTTCAGGCAAATATCAACTTACAGGACAGATGATCTTCATGTTACATATTATTTTACCAGAAACATGTATAAACCCCATTCATTAATTCATTCATTTTTGTGGCACTACAGATTGAACCCAAGCTCTAGCTACGGCTATGCAAGTGACCTAATGCTATCACTGAGCTACATTCCTGCCTTTTTATTGTTTTTTTGTTTTTAAGACAAAGTTTTGATAAATTGTCCAGGCTGGATTTGAACTTGAAATTCTTTGCCTTAGTCTCCAAAATAGCTGGGTGTGACAGTTAACTGTGTCAATTCCCAAGTACATTGGATCAGCATAGTTCTAGGTGTGACTGAGGGGATTTACTGAAGACAGAAGACCCATCCTCCGTGAGGCTTGTTGCCTGAAAGGTATAAAAGGACAGTGACAGAGGAAGGCTCACTTCTGCTTCTTTGGAGGAGCTCCAGTCTTTACTTTCACCTCAGACCTTATCTCCTGTTTCAGTACAGATCCTGCAGCTTCCTACTATAGACCCTTCAGCCTCCTGATAGGACTCACACAGGACACTACTGTGAGCTCCAGGCGGAACGGTTGGATCTCCAGCGCACAGACAGACCTTCTGGAGTTTTTCTCTCTTGATTCTGCAGGTGGCCACTGTAAGCAAATCTTGTAAATTCTTATATATTTTTGTATATCTTGATGTATGTCTTGCATTAAGTCTACTTCTTTTGTGAACACTGACTGGTACCCTGGGGTACAGGCATATACCATCACATTTGGCTCATTCATTTGTTAATGTTATACTGCCTGAGACATTTAAGGTATTCCTCTTTGCTCTATCTAGAATATTCTTTCTAAATTTTTCTGCCCTTCTTGACATTGCTATTTAAAATTTTTAGACACCAGATGCTATTTATCTTTATTTAGAATGGCTTGCCATGTTAGTGATATAGGAGAAGGAAACTCCCGACCTACTATGTCCCGAGTTTGTGTTCTCTAAAATCGAAGAATGAATTTTAGGAACAACAGAGGTGAAGAGTGGAATATCTTTATTGAGAGAAAGCTTCTATCTAGAGAGAGACAGAAGGGGGTCCCGAGCGGGCTGCCTGGGGCTCTGTCTTTTCCAGGGACTATTATAGAGTTAAACCATGGGTTTAAAGTAGGGAAAGACTGGGAGCTCACAAAGCAGATGGGCATAAGGTGGGACATTACTATAGTTAGCCAATAAGATCAATAGTTCAGGTAAAATTGATTACATTAAGACGAATGGGAAAGCAAGTCACGTAGCAAGCGGTGGGCATTCTTGGAGCTGTGACTCTTTGCTAGGGGGATGGGAACTATTTAGGGTGTCAATCCTCAGGATATGGGTGCATTTGTATGGTCTTTTGTCTTGAGGCCTGGTCCACAGCAGGAGGCGTCAGCTTCCCTGGCAGTTTCAGGTGTCAGCACTGGCTCTATTGAGGACCCAATTATCTCACTGCCTATAATATTTCTGACTAACTCAGTTGCCTGCTACATTAGTTTTTAAGCAAGACATACAACAAAGTTGCCTTTATTTAAAACATTTTTTCTGTATTTTTCTGGACTTCCTAGTTGCCATTTATAAATGAAAATAACTGCCTCAAATGGGAAACATCATAATGCTGAGCTTCTTCAAAGTTATAGTTTTAATAAAACTTCCCTTAATTTAGTTTCTTGGGAGTGGACATGACTGGTTGAGTGGAATACCTCTGTACTTTTCTACGTGGTACATAATCAGAGGCTCCTCAGTGAAGGACTTTGCAACTCTAGTGCTGATAGTGTTGTCCACAGTATAATTCCTTCAAGGATTATTGTAATCCAAAATACTGAGTACAGTCATCCAAGTATTGTAATCTGTTTTCTAATCTTCACAATACAAAACATTATGTTTACGATCCCATTGAGACGTTATTGGAATCCCAGTGAGTTAATTCCAAGCTACCACCTTCAGTGCATCGTATGGCAAGGCTGGGTGGGACCCTAGGGGTGGGCAGAGGAGGATGTCTCCTCCCATTGTGGGGCCCAGGAAGGCCAGAAGCTGGAGGCCCAGTTGTTAACCCTGTAGGTTATCAAACAGCCCATTCTAGGGGAGCCTGTCGTTACTGAGTGCATGTGGGATTCCTGGGTGGCTGACATCTGTTGCACTTAGTGGCCTGGGAATGCCTCACTGTCCTGCTGGCCTTTTAAAGGGGAACATTAATGGCTTTTCAGGCTGTGAAGTGCAAGCTTTCAAATTTACATATGCTTGGAAAACATTCCTCCCCTACAAGGGGCCTCTGGCAGCTGCTGGAAATAAGTGATTGGAACTCCAGCAGGCAGAGGTGCCTGTGGCTCAGATACCTGTCTGAATGTCCCCTTAATTAACTGTGGAGATTGTCTTGGTCCCTAAAGTAGATGCTCTTTGCAATGATGGTCTTTTTTCTGGGTCTTTAGGAATCTGAAAGTACAGAAAATTGCAATTCACAGACTTTATGCTTTCGTGTCATTCCAAATATGTGCTGCAGCCACATATTGTGACAAAACCTAGATTGCTACATGTAGTAAGTCTCAATGGTTTTTAATTGCATTTACTAATTAGCAGGAACTTGGTAATTTAGTGGAAAAAAGGCAGTCTTTAAATGTTAATATGTTCAATGTGATGATTTCATAAAACTGAGCAGTGCATGGTATAGTTTATATTGTAATCCCAAATGTTGTGTACAGTCAACCAAGTATCCTAATCCCTTTTCCAGTTTTCCTCACAATCCAAAAGGTTATATTTGTAGACATTATTGGAATCTCAGCAAGTTAATTCCAATCTACCATCTCTAATGCAACCCACAGCAAGAGTAAAGACACCAAAACACATTCCAAGTGAAGGGCAGCTAAGGGGTCCTAAGTTCAATCCCTATAAGGATGTGAGACAAAGACCCTGATCCTAGGCCTCTCGGAGAATTTATTATCTTGTGAAGAAGGGGGTGGCTCGAGGATGAGTGGCAGTGAGGATGGTGGGGGTGGGGTGGGGGGTGGAATTACGTGAGTAACTTGAGCTGGCTAGCCAGGTAGGGAGAAAAGCATCTCTGCAAAACGCAGAGGTAAAGATATGCAGAAGGATCAATTTGCGTAACTCAATTAAGGCAGCAACTGAATTGTTTGAGGAGGCTGTTGCTTCTGATTCTGATATGTAAACTTTAGTGCCCTGGGGAGTCATAGCCTCTTTACCTTGAGGCTCATACCCAGTTGACAGTCCTGGAGCTGATGGCTCTAACATCTCACCATGCTCATATCTTTTTAAAAATTTATTTTTATTTTTATTTTTTTATCGGTACTGGGGTTGAACTCAAGACCACGAGCTTGCAAGGCAGGTGCTTATGCTGCTGAAGTAAACCCCCAGCCTGTGCTCCTATCTTTTACAGAGAGCACTATGTGAGGAAACAGGGGACTGTCTGATGGCTTTGGAGATTACATATCAGTACCTTAGTTAGCCTTATTTACAATGCTTAGAGCCAATTCAAGAGAGAAGGAAATACCATAGCCGGCTCTGTACATATCAGTATAAGGAAATATGACTATATAATCAAAGTTGCAGCAATTGTTCTGCATTCAAGCAGAGTCACTCCAGTTGGCTCCCATTATGGACTGTCTCACCTAAATCCCGGTCCTCCTTGTGTCTATCTCCAGTGACTGACAGATGCAGGACTACAAAAGCCTGCCCATTTTGGGCCAACATAGGACAACTCTAAAAGGTAATTTAAGCTCCAGAGCTCTGCAGGGGGTTAGTTGAGTAAGGTGTCTACCTATGCTACAATTTGACTTCTTTCCCTGCACATATGCAGTTCTGTCCCTTTATTTCTACAAGTGAGTATCTAAAGTTTTTCCTTAAAAATATCCCTCATACTAAACTCCATCTCAGAGTTAGCTTCCAAGGGTAACCAATGATGACAATTTTCAAATTTTCCTGGAATGAGGCATGGAATCTATCATTGGTCCATTCATCCATCCATCCATCCATCCATCCATCCACCCATCCATTATTCCTTCCATCCACCCTCTATACTATTGTTTGTATGAAACCATGCTTGTATTCAGTATTGTTGTCTTTTTAAATAACACTTTTTCAGGTTCTATACTATTCATTAAAGTAGTCATTAGTTGTGTTTAATATCCAACTGATGTAAATTAAAGTCCAGTATTTGGGCATGTTAGCATACTCGGTGACGAAAATCAAAGTGCAGCTTTTATTCAATTTGTCAAATAAGTTTATGAAAATCTTAGCATTTTTTTATCTCAAATTTTCTGCAGGGGGCAGCAGAGTGTAAACTTAATGTAAAATAGATGATCAGAGACAGAGCATAGGATTTGTTTATTTAAACTAATAGACCAAACATGAAATCATAAGGTTGCCCAGTTGGAAGAAAAGTGAATGAATAGGGGCTGGGGATTTAGCTCAGCGGTATAAGTGTCTGCCTGGCAAGCGCAAGGCCACAAGTTCAATCCCCAGTACCAAAAAAAAAAAAAAAAAAAAAAAAAAAAAAAAAAAAAAAAAAAAAGTGAATGAATAGATAAATAGAGGATTTATATATTCATGGAAGATTGTACTGGAGACAAGATGGAATTAAAAAGTAAGTAGTAAAAAAGAGTCTAATTAGTCACCATAACTGAGAGATAGATCAGAGTGATATTCTTGGGCTTAAATTCTGTTTCTGTTATTTCCTTTATATCTTTGGAAAATTTATCTACCTTTTCTGCATTCAATTTCTTTCTCTCTTTCTTTTTTCTTCCCTCCCCCACTGGGAATTGAACTCAGGACCTTGCAAGAGACAAGCAGGCATTGTGCCAGAGTTATATCTGTAGCCCCGGTTCAACTTCTTAAATTGTAAAATGGGGATAATAATGATTGTTACTCTGTAGGGTTGTTGAGAGAATAAAATAAAGCAATATTTATAAAATTTTTAAAACGAGGCTTAGGTGTTAAACTTAGGGCTGGACAAATGTTATTTACTGTAAGTATGATCAGTGTGGTCTAGCATTGAAATTTAGCAATAAGTAAAATATGGCTATTAATTTCTCTGCTCTGGTTTTGGTTGCTTATTTGACATTGCACACATTTTCAAACTTCTATTCATAAGTTTTTCTTTTTGTAGAGTATATATAATTATAATAAAAATCACTGACTTTCGTGTGACATGTTTTACTTAATTTTCTAAAGATAATTTATATTAGGTGATATAGTTCAATTGTATATCAGAAGTGAAAAATTTTAAGATATAAATATAACAGCAGAACACAAAAATGGAAATATGTGTTTTGTCGGGCTCTTTTAAGTTACCAATTAGTATAGTTAGTGAATATGCATGGGAGAAGTTCCATTATTTCAGATGAGCCTTGAGAACTTGGGTCAAAGTAGACTGCAGAGAAGTAAATTGGAAAACAGAAAATGGGCTGTGGCAAGGAGAGCAATCATTTCACTTTTTTATACTTCCTCATTTGTTATAGTGCATTAACAGTAATTAGTTAGATTCAAAGAACTTATGACTAATGCACATTTAACTTTCAGCTCTGTTACCAAGTCACTCTGAGACTTTAAGCAGGTCTTTAACCATTCTGTGCTTTAATTTTGGCTGTGTTAATGAGTAGGCATTAAAATAAATGATCATCAGAATGATGTTTTGTGGAAAAGTTTGTCAATATAAATTAAATAGTCAGATTTGATTCAGAAATTTCCTAGTACCATTGAATTTTTGATTGTATAACAGAGACTGAAATTTAGGTTTGTCTATTATCAAAATCATTCTCTTAACCCCTCTTTGTGGGAGGAAAACCAGAGTGTTACATTTTAAATGGCATTTCCTCACTGATTTTTTAATGTCTGGTTAAACACTGAACAGACAAGAAGATTGCTATAGCCTACTCATTGTCATATCTCATATCCTGAGGTCTTTTATTGCCAAATTCACTCACTGGAAAGGAGGCTTGAGAAGGGGAAGGAGGAAAAACATTTATAGTTTAATGTTTGGTAAAAAAGGAAGACAGAACTGCTAACTTAAGGGAAAAATGCATACTCTTTAATCTTTTTCTTGTTTGCAAAGTTTTCTTCCCTTTCCAGGAGAGTTTTTCTTGGGGTAGAGAATTCTTACCACAAAGAGTTTTTTTCCCCCTTTCAAGCATAATCAGAAATTAGGCAGAGTTTTTTACCTAGCAACATTAGCAACATTAGGCAGAGGTTTTCTGGAAAGTAGAAATTCAGATGTGTGGCAATGAAAATAGGAGTATTCTTTTGACATTTTGTTAAATGACTGATTGTCTTTAAAGGTGAAAGCAAACTCCCATGAGTACTGAATTGTGACATAGAATAATGAATGACCCCTCAAGATAGGTGGCTATGTCTAGATTCCTGAAGTCTGTAAATGTGTTAATTTACATGGCAAAATGGACTTTGCAGGTAAAGAATCTTGAGATAGATTGTATCAGTAGGCCCAATATGATCACAAACGGTCCTAAAAGTAGGAGACAGGAGGGTCACAACCAGAAGAGAAGAGCAGTAAAGGGCAGAATAATGTGTCCAGAAGCCAAAGAATGCCTATTCCCCAGGTTCTAGGAAAGGCAAGAAAGAGATTCTCTCAATGAATTTCCAGAAAAACGTGCAGCCTTGCTCATTCTTTTATTCTGGCTCCATAAAAATCCATTTCAGATTTCTGATTTACAGACAGTAAGATACTCAGTTTGTGTTACTAAATTTGTGTTTGTTAGAGTAGTGGGAAAATCAATACACTTACAAGAGTTTTGTGTGGAATCCTAGTCTACTCACTACTTGCATCCAAAAAGTTTGAAGTGGAAATGTTTTACTCCACACTTGAAGATGAAGGCTGTATGCCTCTTCAACCTAAACATTATCATGATTAGGAAATTTACAGGCATGGGTTCCAAATAAGTACCCCCTTTTACTTTTTAATGCAAATTTTGATAAATCCATTTATCTTGGGCATGTTCAATGCCTTGCTGTAAGGTTTATCTGTTAGCAGCAGAAGTCAGAGAAGAACCAGTGAGTTGAAAGATAACTCACTCAATCAACCTGCTTCCTCCGTCTTTGCTTCAGTGCTTCATACAGGAAATATATTGCTGTGTCAAGTTCCAGAGAAGAGTTTCTTCTTTTCCAAATTACTAATCAGACTAAAACACATCGAGCTGAAGGAAAAGAGTAGGAGGAAAGGAGTGCCCTGCTGCTCGTGAACTAAGAAAATCCAGCACCAAGAAGTCACTTGGAGAAAGCGTTGCCATGCTCACAGCTCTACTTGTGCGGAGGAAAAACACTGAGTGGAGGACAGAAAACAAGACAACAGAAATGCTTTGCCCCCCACGATCTTCTGATCTAGGGCTACTCCTGATCGCCGTCTTCTTCTTGGTGGGTGAGTCTGAATTCTCTTTGGGAGAAGGACTGGTGAGAGACTTGTTTCTTAGCTCTTTATCAGCTTTCTTTGCCTTTTTAAATGATACAGTGTGAGCCACTTGCAGTTGTGAACATAGGGGGTTACTCCCAGGTTTGTTTGGCTTTATCATTCTTACTTTCTGCTTTGTCTTACTAATTTTATTTTGTACCCTACTACGATATGCCCATCTCTACAATTTGCCAGTCACTTCCTCCTCCCCCTCCCCAGTTTTTGGACAGGGCAGGATAAGTTAAACACACAATAGTTTGCAATCAAAGTCACTTGAGTTCTCTTTATCTTCTTTTCCTTTTAGAAAATAAATTTAAACAATTATCCTATCCTATCCTCCTCTACCCTATCCTGCCATACCCCCTGTTACCCGACCTTACCTTATTCAGGCCCATAAAGTCAATAGAATAAGTTAGGAAAGTATCGCTTTCCATTACTTTCTATGACTAGGTGCTTTTAAAATACAGTATGCACACAGTTATGCTGGCATGTCTGATACATGTTTGAATATATCTGGCAGATGTGTGGGCTGTTGCAGACACTCTCTGAATCAAAGTACACACTCTTCAACGACTAGATTTTTGTAGGAACTGAAAAGAATTTAGGGCTACTGTGGGGGTGTCCTGGTTTCATGATAGAAGATCGGTGGGAGTTGATGTGGGAGGGAGTTTTCAGGTTTCACTTCTAGTAGTGAGGCAGCTTCAAGGGCACAGTGTAGTTAGTTTTCATTTAAAAAATTTGATAATTTGAAGACAAAAAGGTATTTTCCCCTCATCTGAATGACTTCAAAATTATTTTTGTCTATTTTTCAGCAAAAAGAAAAAATTCACATGTTAATCTTACTGGTGAGCACATGTAAAGTAACTGTCCTCTGCCACTGTCTCTTTCTGTTGAGAATTTCCACACACTTTTTCTTTGATGCTTATAGCAAACCAGAGAAGTAGGCATGGAAGACAGCTCTCCATTTTACAAAGATAGAAACCAAAGTTTTTCACATGGTTTGTCCAGGTTAGGTGTAACCACTGTGTGGCAGAATCACACTCAGTTATACGTGAGTATCACAAAACATTTGAGTGGCAATTTTCATCAATATTTAACTTTATGCTTTTGGCTAAAGAGCACCTGTAATAATTACACCCCTGGAGAAAGTTAAACCGATAGTTATAAGCTTGGTGGACTATTTCTTGAAAAAAGTGATCTAAATATTTTGATAGCTAGGATCTTGTAGAAAACTCTTGTAGAAACCTACGCAGGACTGCACTTGAAAGGAGAACCCATGCAGGCAAGGACTGTTTATGTCAAACTGAACTAGTACTGGTGGGAACAAGGAAAAAATATAACAAGATTATAATAAAATAGGGCTGGGGATTTAGCTCAGTGGCTTAAGCACCTGCCTGGCAAGTGCAAGGTTGTGAGTTTGATCCCCGGTACAAAAAAAAAAAAAAAAAGATTAAAATAAAATAAATAATTTCAATATTAAAAATGGAAAGATTTAAATTTAAAAACCATTTCTGAACACAACTAGAAGATACTACATATATCAAGTCTCCTAAATACTCTGTATCAATAAAGTTATTGAACTGTTTAGGTTTAAGACAGAAAAAAAAATTAACTGTAGGTACAGCCATTTGGTGTGATAAAATTCATCAAGAAATGATTTAGAGTAATGAAAAGAACCACTTGGGGCAGTCATTTTATATATTTCTTACTAATACTGCTTTGCTAGCAATACTACCAAATACATACAAGATATATTCACAAGGGGCAAGACAGATGATAGCCTCAATGTAAGTAATAGGATTTTTTTAGAGACTGGATATCTATGTAGTTCAGACTAACTTTGAATGCACAGTGTGGCCCAAACTAGCCTTGATCTCCTGCCTCAGCCTCCTGAGAGCTGGGATTACAGGTATGTGCCACCACACCCAGCTAGCAATTGGATTTTTATTCACCAATTTACTTTATGTTTTACTTATTTGCTTATAGCTTCACACCATATGGGTAGCTAGTAGAAAATATTTAATGAGAAAATGCTATAGGGGAAACTAAACATAAATTACATCATCTCCCTTCGAGGCAAGTGCTTAACCTTGAATATGGTCCCTTTTTCCAAACCTCATACACTGGGCTACCTCCTCCGTTTTTCTCCCTGTAGTCTTCCAGAGTTCTTTGCTTGTGGTCAAACTGTTTTCCATTCCAATGATAATCATTTCACCTTTTATAAAAGTTGATTTTACCAATATGAGTTGTTGTAAAGGAATTCTATTTTTTTCTTTTTTGGTTTAAATTTTACTTATTTGTCATTATGTTCCACTAGAGGGCAGGAAGTAACTGAAGAGATAAACATCGGGACAAGGTTGGTAGTTTTAGCAGATTTGCAAGAGATAGCAAAAGAAGTGAAAAGCAAGTTTGAAAAAGAAGGGATTTATTCTCACTGATGTCAGTCCCATTTTCCTTTCCTAGTTTATGATAGTGTAAATTTATATATAATAGTAATTTATAGATGTGCTTTCCTCTAAGCATGTGTGCGTAAGCAATTAAAGAAAGTCCTTTTAAAGAGCATTGAATGTGTACAGAGGGTGTGTGGCAAATAGTGCCTAAAAGTTTTTAGCAATCTAAATCAGGCAGACAAAGCTGAGATGAAGCCACTGGAAATATTTAAAATCAATATTATGAAATTGGTATGAACTCAGGAAAAATCTGAAGAAAGGTGAATTTATGGTGAGTTGGCCTTGTTGAAGCCTTCTTGGAGGAGAAAGGTCTTAAATTGGGCCTTGAATAATAGGCCTGAACAGATAGGGGAAAACAGAGGAACAAATTAAGAGGAGGATATATGTAACATGAACAAATGCAAGATAGTTAAGGAAAGAAGGAAGTGTAGCTTGATGCAGCAGAAATTATGTTACATGATAGTGGGAAATAAGGCTGAATTTCAAGGTTCCTTGACCACTAAACAGAGGAAGCTGGTTATTGTGAGGTAGACAGTGAAGATCCATTTATTGCTTTGTGAACCAGAAAATAATGTATGGCAACCTTTTCAGAGAATAGTGTGGTAGCATTATCCCTTTGAGCAGTAGTGGCACTTGCAGGAGTCAAGAATTTCTGCCCCAAATTCCTATTTTAGAAAGTTCCATGATGTCACATTAGTGTCTGAAAAGGGACTTTATTGAGTGATGTTAAATTCAGTTTAAGGAAGGAATAAACAAAGGAGGGGAATTCCTACAGGTACCTGTAAGTATAGCAAAATCCAGGGTTTATGAACCACTTATGGAGTAGATGGTCTCACAAGGAGAATGCATAGTGCTAAAAATAATATAGTAAGTACTAAAAATTTTTGAATTTGAGTCCTAGGAGCCATAACTTTTCTGTAACAGAAAGCATAGATATAAGGAGAATTGGGAAAAGAGATAATATGAGCTATAAATTTTGTGCTTAACCTTAAAAGAAGAGGAAATAAACTTATAAAATTGAAAAATGAGTTGAGATATTAGATACAGGGAGGCCAGTAGGTCAAGGATGGCAATAAAGACATGGGAAGAAATGAAAATGTTCACTTTAGACAAACTGCTTCCTATCAGGGTTATTAGTATTTCAGAGGTTAAAAAATTCACCCAAGGGTCATCTAGCTTTATGTTGTATTGTAAAAATCTATGCAGTGATTAAAATATAACTAACACTGTATTTTTGCTTCTTCTTCCTTTCTGGCACCCATTTGCCAATTCCTAGGCAAGTGCTTGAGCCACTGAGCTAAATCCCCAGCCCCTATTTGCCAATTCCTGACTGCAGATTTACAAAGCAGATCTGTTATTATCAAATAGCTTAGGATGGCTGGGGGTTTAGCTAAGTGGCATAAGTGCCTGCTTGGCAAATGCGAGGTCATTAGTTTGATCCCCAGCACCAAAAAAAAACCAAAACAAAACAAAAAAAAAAAGCTTAGGACTATGTGATACTAATGGCTCCTAAGAAGAAAATCAGAAAGTATTACTTTCATTTTATTTTTTGAGACAGGGTCTCGCTAGTTCAGCCTGACCTTGAACTCACTCTGTAGCTGAGGCTGGCCTTGAACTCACAGTGATCCTCTTGCCTCACCCTCTCAAGTGCTGGGATTGCAGGCATGCACCACCACGCCTAGCATTACTTTTAAAGTAATAGTAATAAGAAGAAATATTATAAATTACTATTGTATTCACATTTACAATCATCTCATTTTTCTTTTTCCCTAGAAAGAAATGACATTGTTCAGGCATGAAAACTAAACAGTTTCAGTTTTCCTAGCTATAGGTTATGTCTTGGATTTCTGAAAACCTACATTCCATTCTAAGAACAAAATATTATTTGTGTGTAAGGAAAGCACACTAGAAAAGTCTAGTATTGAAGCGTGAAGGTTTGCATTTCCAAATAAATGCTTTTTGTTAAATATCTATGGTACTTGAATTATTGGTGCTAGTAGGTTCTCTTAGACTCAGACTCTGAGATAGTTTTGTGTACGATGCATTGGTAGAGGAAACAGTCCATTTGCAGTCTCAATCAACAGTCACTTCACCTCATCCTACGGTGTGGACCAGAGCTAGAATGTCCCAGGGAGCCCTTGCATTGATCAGAATGGCTTGTCCTTTTTATATCCATCTTGCTCAGTGGTGGAGGTGAGCTGTCCCAGAAGGATGTGACCTTGGGCAAAGTAACTGAAGCAAAGACTTGGAAAACCAAGGGCTGCTTGTAGACAGTCTCACAGGAATCAATACAAAGACTCATTCCTTGATAGAGATCCTGGGTGGCATATGCTATATCCACTATTGACATTTCCAATATTGTCCATTTCTTCTTAAATTTTTAAGTTTCTGTCTGGTATCATTTCCCCTTAGCCTGAATCATGTCTTGTAGTGTTAGTTTGCTGGTGAGGCCTTCTCTTAGTTTTCTTTCATATGAAAAAGTATTTAGCTTTAATTGTTGAAGCATATATACATATAATTTTGAGTAGATTTTTTTCTTCCTCTACTTTAATCTTGTTTTACCATCTCTGATGAGAAGTCAGTTGACCACTCATAATCACTGTTTCCATGTACATAATTTGCTGGGTTTTTGGCTGCTTCCAATGTTTTCTCTTTATTGTTGGTTTTCAGTGCCATGGTCTACATGTGGTTATTTTCATCTTTCAGAAGCTCTTTAACCTCTTCAGATAGTAATTTCCTCATTTGTGAAATAAAGATATATGATAGTATTAAAAAGTATAAGATTTTCAGACAGGAAAGGCTTTAGAAACTTTGAAATTAAATTCTTTCACTTTACATGTGGGCAAATAAAGCCCAAACATGTTCAAGGCATAGCATGGAGTTCAGTCTGGGGTAGGGAAGATAGGTACCAAATAATTGTTGCAAATAATTAAAGTGTATAAAAATTGAAATGGTCATTGGTGGGTCTGATGTGGTCTGAAGCCCAGGGAAGCCTCCTCTGTGAGGAAGGGGTATTTCAGATGAAGATGGACGGAAAGATGTAGGCATGCAGGTTGTGGGAGGAACATTCCAGGGAACAAACAACCTGCATGAAGCTATGACCAGAGTGTTGAAAACAAGGTCAGTTGCGTAGAGGTCTAGTTGGAGTTCTGGGAGTAAAGAAAATGATCAGAGAACATGCAAAGAGAAAGATCAGGTGTCACTTTGGGAAGGTACTCATGCTAAGGTGCCTTAGGAAGAAGGTAGCTTGCAGAGATGACAGGAGTGGGCAGCCCAAGTAGGGAAGGAGATAGAGGGAAACACACAGTTGTCATGGAAGAGGCTAATAAAGGTATTTTATAAGGAAAAAATGGTCAATTATGTTGTACTTTAGATAACAAAGATTCTCCAAAGAATTAGTGTATTTTGGAGTTGATTTGCAATGCAAATACATATGGCATAGTGAACTATGTGTGTATTCAAAGATGTGGAGTCTATGGGAACTTTTTAAAGGCAAAAATGATGAAGATTACAGCAGATAGTTTGAGGTAATAATTCTCAGTAATAAAGGTGGGATCAGTTCAAGATTAAACAGATAGTTGTTGAGGAGCTATCATTATAGAAGTATTTTTCTGTATAAGATTACAGTGGTCTTGACACAAAGTTATGGTGCTGACATGATCATTTCTAATAGTTTTGTTATTAAATGCAAACATAGGATTCCTTTCCTTCACAATTTCCCAGCTTTATTTATTTTGTTCTATTTTTCAATTTTTATTTTTTGTAGTACTGGGAGTAGAACTCAGGCCTTCTCACATGTTAGGCAAGTGCTCTAACCACTGAGATACGTTCGCAGCCCCTGTTCTACTTTTAAAAATTAGGCCTTTAATGCAAGCAACTGCATTTTAATTCTGACACCCTTCACAGTATTGAAATCTGCCAAGCAACCCAAGAGCACGAACACTGCAGAGAGGCCAGAAGTTTGACTATAAAGAACTGGTGATCTTTGAAACTGTAGTTTGGGTAGAAGGTGTGGGTGCAGCCAGGTTGCTGGTATCGCTGGGGCAGGCTGTGGGAAGGAAGCTGAGGCTGTGGGCACGGACCACTCATTCTAGAAGTTAGGGAGCAAAGAAAGGGGAAAAGATGACAGCTAGAAGGGGAAATCAGCATTTATGTTTTTCTTTCTATCCACACTGGGGAAACCTGGGTGTGTTTCCAGGATATTATTTGAGAAAATTCAGTGACACCATATACGTCTTTCTCCAATCTGTGTGTGCTTATGTAGTTCTAAAATATTTAGAAATTTCCTTTCTCTTTCCTTGATATTTTCTTATTTTACCATGAAATGCTACTTTTTCAAAGTTTTGTCCATTATGTACTATGGAAATATGTGGTTATGCGATCCATTTTGTGGTAGTAACAACTTTTTGAAATGAATGTTCAAGTGGTGAATCTCATTAGACTTCAAATAATAAAGTGTCATTATTTTTATTCTTGAAAAAAATCATTCTATTCTTAACTGACTCCCTTCTAAAAGTTCTCTAAGGATTGTTCTAAACTAGAAATTTTAAGATAGTTGCCAGAAAGAATCTCCTGTAGACTACAAAGATATTGTAGACGGTAAAGATATTGGAGTACTATCTCAAGCCTACTAAATCAGGTTTTTTCAGGCATTTGAGCTTTCATGGATCTCTGTAGGTGATTTTGGGGGGAGCTGGGGTTAAAAGCACTATCCCAGGACTTTCTTGGTTTATGTGTCACCCAAACCACCCCTGCTCTCCCTCCTACTCAGCAGGTGTGGGTCACCCTGGTTTTCCCATCATCCATGGTGGACTTCTTTAACATGCATGGCGGGAAGGCTTCTGAGAGCCAGGCCTTTGGCTCATGACCTGCCATATCCAGAGCTCTGCCCAGCTATATGACATTTGTCTTATTAACTTATTAACTTGCCATTCAGCTTATTAGCCTGAGTATCTTCAAAATGTTTTGTGTCTATAATTACTTACCTTTGTTTTGTTCCTTTCTTAGAGAAGAAATGTCGGTCTTTTCAAAAGCACTTTGTTGTTTGTCTCATATTTTCCCTCCCTCCCTCCTCTTTCTTTCTTGTGGTATTGGGAATTGAACTCAAGGCCTTTGAATTGAGCTACATCTCCAGTTCTTTTAAAACAATTTTTAATTTGAGATCTTACCAGGCACTAAGTTGCCCAGGCTGGGCTCAAACTTGTGATCTTCTTGCCTCAGCCTGCCAGAGTGCTGAGGTTATAGTCCTGTGGCACTGTGCCTGGCTCTCCATTCTTTTTATTTTTATTTTTTTATTTTAAAAGGGGGTAAAATTAAACACAACACAACAGAACAGAACGGGACATAAGAAAGCATACATTTCAAAGCTAGACAACCAGAGATCTTCACTATCTGTCATACTGTCTCTTGTTTTCTTCCAAATGGTTGTCCATATATTTGCATACGGGGAGCTCATACTAAATAGCATTGGCTCTCCATTCTTACAATGTCATCCTCTCCTCCTGTCTTTCCATAAATATGCATTGCCCCCAGCATAAATACCTTCTCAGTTCTCATGGCTCCAGGTATTATTCCATTTCTCTCTTGCAAGTTTGACATGATCAGATAAAATCACTGTCTCATTTCTTCCCTTCTTTTGAGGTCAGAATTCTTGGAACACTAAGTCTACATTTGTTGACTCAATAACCTCTGCTTGGTTTTCATTTCTAATGTATAGAAAATGCTCTTTTACCTATCTTAAAAGTCATTGGTGACATCCAGATACCAATCATAAAGCATCTTAATTCTTACTTTAACATTTTTCTTCAGTTAATTTGGTCTTGATTCATCCTGTAGTGGTATCTCCTCTTTTGTTAGTTTCATCGCCCTGCATTAACTTTCTATTCTTATTCATTGTTTTCAGTAACTATAGTGCTACCAACAAGTTCCTAGTTGTAAATATTTTCAAGACTTTAGGCTTGACCTTTTCTCTAATTTGTATAACAGAGACAGCAATTTGTAGTCTACAGCCTAGCTCTGGCTTGTGGACACTTTTAGTTGGATCATGCATGTTTATAGCAGCATAATTTATAATAGTCAAATCTTGGAAATAGCTCATATGTCCATCAACAGGTGAATGGATAAAGAAAATGTGGTATTTGTTTACAATGGAGCACTACATGCTGTAACGAAGGATAAACCTGAGGCATTTTTAGGTAATTGAATCACTTTGAGACAATAATCTTAGTGAAATACATAAGACATATAAATTTAAATATCACATTGTTTCTCTTATATGAGAAATCCAAAATATAAATAAGGAGCCAAAAAAAAGATATTAGGGAGTATTTTCCCTTCCCTTCAAATGGGAAGGGAAAATAGAGATGGAGGGAAAGGGGAGAGACGGAAAAGAAAAGAAAAGAAATTTAAAAAGAGAGTTGAAGAAAAAATGGAAATAAAACTTTTGCCAGTGGGGAGGGGAACAACTGGTAGGAGTGGAGAAGGAGGGAAGAGGAAGGGAACAACAGTAGCAAAAAGAATTAAGATGTGTCATGTGCATTCACAGGTTCTCCACAATAAATATAAGCATGGTGTACTGCAAGCATGTACTAAGAAAAAAATAAATTGTTATCTTTAAAAATGAAAACCAGTTTAATAAAATATAAGAACATCAAATGTGCCACAATTGTTCAAACAATGTTAAAAACTAAAAAGTACTAATTTGTAGTTCTTGTACTTATTTAAATTTTCTTTTATATTATTGCATGTAATATATATTACAGAATATATGATATAAACAATTTTAAAGAGCAATTATACAGTAAATACCTATGTAAAGTAAGAAACAGGCTATTTCCAGCTCCTTCACATTTATATTTCTTAATCTGTACTCTGAAGATAGACATATCTTTTGAGATATTCATTTCCTTTGAGGGATTATATATATATATAATATATATATATTATATATATATAATCATGCATATTTCTTTGGGTTTTTTTGGTATTTTACATTAAAAAGTCATATTGTATATATTCTTTTATAACTTCTTTCATTTACTCATTACTATATTTGAGGTTTGTTCATTTTAAATATGTATTATTGCAGTTCAATAGTATAAATATTTTATCTTAAGATCTTAAACATTTACAAAATAGGATTTTTTTTCCCCTCATTGGAGAAATTCTGGTGCAGAATAACAACCATGATTTAAAATCAGAAATTTCATATTTGTTATTTCAATTTCTCTCCTTTCTTTAAGCAGGGAGTCATGACAATGAAATAGTAAGCTGAGAAATATACGAAGGAGAAAGTTTTAACTTGCAAAACCACATTGCAATTTATTTTGCTAAAATGGAAGACACTTGCTTTTACTTTCTCTTATCTTTTCACAGAAAGATACATTTGTTTCTGAAAAAACAAACTCTGAAATCTGAGACTAGTATAATAGCAAAAGCTGAAAAATAATCATTTTTTTCCCAGATGCCAGTATTTTCTGTAGTCCTTTATATATAATATTATTTTTCTTTGACACGTTCATTTCTCCATTTTTGATTTTCATGCATTGTATATTGTATTAGTTACCTAATACTATAAAATAGGTTTATCTCAAAGCAAATATGCATTATCTTGCCAAGATGAAAGACAGAATATGAGTAAAGGAGCCATGGCAATGTCATAACTAATTGCAGCAGTGATAACCCATCACTTCTGCTGTATACTATTTGCTAGAAATGAGTTAGGAGGTCCAGCTCACACTCAGGACAGGATTATAGAAAGGCAGGAGTACCCGGAAGAACACTGGGAGCTACTGGACCGGTTTCCTACCCCAGATCTCAGAATTGAGATCAGTAGTTCAGGGTACATTTTCTGTACTTGCAAGGTCACATAAGTGTAAAATTGTTTTATTAGCTGTTTGTTGTGACCATTAGGATGAAAAGTTCTTTAGTGAGTGATGTGTCTTGCTATGTACTGTAAATGATTAGATGAATATTAACAAAGTTTCAGCCTCTCTCTACCAGCACTAAAACTTTACTATACCTGACACTCAAGTGCCATCTCAATGAAAAATGTTCATTAAAAACTAATCACAAAATGACATTTTAGTAACCTCTTTTATATGTAAAATCTATTGTAAAATTAATATATAAATATTCAGGTAGCTTTAATAGAGCAAAAGATCACATAGATTTCTTATTTCCATCATTCCTGTTTACTAGTTAGGAATAACAGTATTTGGGAAAAAAATTTGTCTTGCTTTTAATTATACTTGCAGGGTGATACTGCTTTTCACAGAAGCAAAATTTTAAGTCAACCTCCCTCACTGAAAAGTTATGTTTCCTGGACTTCTTGGCATGCTGACATGGATTTCCATTACTCTCCAATGAAACTGTGAAAACCATAGCATTAAAGGCAGCACTGTAATTAACCCATTTGGATAACAGTTTTATATTCAGGGTTTCTTTAAAAAGGCAGTTTAATTCCACAATTTCTTGAACTAATTCATAACTCCAAAATGTCTTGAGAAATAGCACTTTTATAATTACAATTATAATATGTAGTTTATACATTGTGGTAAAGGCATTCCCTAACTAAAATGTTAGATTGGTATTTAAGCTCTTTTTGAGCTAGGTGATTCATAGTAAAATGTTTCTGTACTTTATTGATATTACCATACTGAGGGTTACAAAATGTCATGTATTTAGTGTAGCTAAATAAACGTATTTTGGCAATATCACTTGAATTTCTAAATATTTGTATGACTAAGATCTTAGTTGCAAATTTTCATTCATTTTAAATGAAAACCTGAGTCTTTAGGAGAAATGTATTATTGATTACAGTACACTTAATAGCTTACTGTGCAATGTGCTTTGATATTCCTTACTTGTCAAGTAAAGAAAAATAATAGTTCGTGTTTTGCAGAGGGGAAAATAGGGACATGTAAATTAGTTTAATTATGAGTAATTAGTGTAGAAAAAACCAAAGAAGAAATAAAAATGCATCCCTCACATTTTCTGGCTATTGTAAATGGCCTAATGCTTAAATCATAGTTAATTCATAATCACTCAGTTCTATATTTGTTTAAAAAAAGCTTTGAAGAGTTACTGAAGTTTGAAAATAAACAGTTTTGAAGTTTGAACCACTAATGAAGAGTGAAATAATTTTATTTTGATTCTCATGTAAAATATTACAATTTTCAATATCTATTCCGCCTTATGCCTTTTAGGAGCAGTAAATTTGTTAAATAACAAGTTGTAAAGATAATAATAAGCCATAAAAATAAATTCTACTTAGCTCAGTAAAGGTTCTCAATTCTTGTGAATATAAGTATAAAAATAAAATTATTATATATTATTCTCTTTTGGAACTATCTTGTGAAATCATAACCTCATTTTTTTCTTTTTTTAAATTTTTTTTAAATTTTATTTTAAAAGGGGGTAAAATTAAACACAACAAAACAGAACACAATGGGACATAAGAAAGCATAAATTTCAAAGCTAGACAACCAGAGATCTTCACTATCTGTCATATTGTCTCTTGTTTTCTTCCAAATGGTTGTCCTTATGTTTGCATATGGGGCACTCATACTAAATAACATAGCCAATCTTTTCACAAGATGTGTAGTTCACTGGCTCCCACTTGCTAAGCAGGGGGGAGGGGGAGGGGGGACGCAGGGCGGGGGACAGGACAACGTGAGATGTCTGATTCTCAGCCCACACACAGGCAGGATCACAGCCGCCCCCCAGAGAGGGAAGGAGTTCCTTGTTCTCCCCGGCACCCCAGAGTCAACCTCACAGTGCAGGTCCTGAGGTGCCAGGGTCTCTCCTCTGCAGGCCCCCCGTAGTCCACCATACTCATCTGCTATTTCTTTCTGATGAATTGACCATTCCATTTCCAAAGTTCTGAAATGGCCAACAGACCACAGAAAGAATTCTCTTTAGACCCCCATAACCTCATTTTTTTTTAGTCTACACTTTGGTCCCAGTCTGAGGGTTTTAATTTGAAATTCATTTATAAGAACCCTAGTTGAAATGTTGGTATTCTTCCAAATGACCTACAAATGGATGAAATGACATCTTAACTTTTTAAAATTGCCCATCCTGAACATTAGAAGTAACTGAATACTAACAGCAGCCTTAATTATTTATGTATGACATACTCCATGCTTGATTTTGGATAATGACAGTGGCTGAATCAGACGTTGTTATTGGCAACGATGAAATTTTAGAAACACATATCTCTAGGGTTTTTGTTGTTGTTGTTGTTATTGTTTGTTTCTTACAGAGTAGAGGGTAGGAAAGTAAGATTTTGTCATCCAAATGAGTTAATTATATTTTTATCTTTAATGCCAAGGCTTTCATAGTATCATATGGACACTACTAGAAGTCCATGATCGTGCACCACAAAGTCCAGGAAACATGTAACTTTGGCAGGTGTGGGGGGAGGGAGCTTGACTTACAGTTTTATTCCTGATACCGTATTGAAAAGTTCAGCATTTTACAGTAGGTGAAATCCTCTGACATTGCAAGAAAGTCATGTGCTGTTTCCCTCACTGGAGGAAGCCCTCGGTGGACTCTCGGTTTGCACAGTCATGACTATGCAGTGCCTATTGTGTGGGTGTTTGTGCCAGCTCAGGCACATGACAGTGATGATCTGGGAAAGGAAACTTCTGGTGCTCACAGTTGCTAAGAGGTTTCACCAGTAGTAAAATCACAAAATTTTTATTTCTGTTGACAATTTTGACTTAGATGGAAAAGGGTTTTTTTTTTTAAATCATCATTTTCAGTGCATGGGTTTTTTTGGTTTGGCACTCCCTCTTTTTCCTTTCTCCCTTCCTTTCTTCCCTTTCTCTCTCTCTCTCTCTCTCTCTCTCTCTCCAACCCCCTTCTTTCTGTAGTATTTAGAGTATTGGGGATAAAATCCAGGGAGCACTGAGCTACAACCACAGATTTTATTTCATTTTTACAGAGTATCACTAAGTTTTCTGGGGTGGTAGTGCAGTTTCATACCTCCTACCTAAATAGCAGGGGTTACTGGAAGGCATCACAATGCCTGGCAGTTCCAGGGTTTTTGTTTATTATTTTGTTTTGTGTTTAGTTGTATGCATGTATGTTCTAATGTATTAAAATGATTTTTTAGTATTATTTTAAATTATTATTGCCTTTCAATTTTGTTGAGGAATAATTTATAAACAACTGTGTGCAACATAAAAATGTGTGATTTGATAAGCTTTGACAGTTAATACCTGTGAATAATCAACACAAACAAGATTTCACCATTTCCAAAGTATTTTTTTTATATGTTTGCAGTCCATTCCTGCCTTTGTTACCCTGGGCAGGCAAGCACTGGTCTGATTTTTGTTATCATCATATATTTATTATTAGTTTAGTATTTTGTATAGTACTGTGTGTGTTCTTTTGCATTGTCTTGTTTCACTGAGAATGATTTTGAGATTTGTCAGTGTTGCCATGCTTTCCTTTTTGTTGTTGAGTAGTTGTGTGGATAGTTTAACTGCCTGTTAGCAAATTCCTTCCAGTTTTTGGATATTGTGAATAAATATCTGTGAATAAGGCTACTGTGAACGTTCATGCACATGCTGTATGTGGATATCCATTTTCATTTCTCTTAAATTCTTATTATTGGAATAGTTGGTTACATGGTCTGCACATGTTTAATTTTGAAAAATATTACCAGAAGTTTTCCAGGATAGTTATATTACATTCCCATTAATAAGCTATGTACTTTAATTGCTCCACTTTCTTGCCAGAATTTATTATCATTTTAGTTTTTGCTGTGCTTGTAGGCATGAGATCCTTATCTTACTGCTTTTAATCTTCATTTCCTTTATAGTAACTATTAGGGTTTAGATTTAGAATGTCTTCCTAACGCGTCACGTTTTCAGAGGAGTTGCTTTTGAAATGTGGTTGAAGTATGGGGGTGCTATAGCTGGCTTGCTGTTAGGAAGTGGGACTGGTTTGAGGAGGGTCACTGGGTGTGTAATCTGGAAGGGTATTTCTCTCTCCCTGGATTCTCTGGTTCTTGGCTGCCAGAATATGAGCAGATTTCCTATGCCACAGTCTTCCATTTTGCTCTTCCTGGTTTGGAGTTGACCATGGACTGAATCGTCTCAAAATTGTGATCCAAAATAATCCTCTACTCTTTTAAATTGTGGGTAAATCTTGTCCCAGTAAGGAAATGTGGGCAAGATATAAATTGGTAGCAGGAATTTGCTTTGATTATTCCTCAGCTTTCAATAGAATTTTTGATTTCCTATATATCTCTTTGAGTCTGCTTTATGCATTCTGTTTGTTTCTTATATTGTTCATTCAGGGATTCTATCTGTTTGCTTTTTCCTCTAATTTTTTAGCTGTGTTTTCACTAGATGCATTCACTATTTCTTTCATTATTTTTTATCAATTCTTCTTTTACCTGGGCAAGTATTTCTGGTTTGAATTTCTCCATAGCTTTCCCTAGTTGCATATTTATTTCATTTGATATCATTTCAGACATTTCAGGTGTATGGCCTCTTTTTTCTTCTATGTACACGGATTCTAAGCTTTCTTGGGGAGGGCTAGAGCTTTGAGCCTGCCTTTTGGTCTTTCCTTTTGTCATTTTTCTATATTTCCTTGCTTTGAGCAGTGTTCCAATGCTTTCTCTGCATGTGTGGTGAATTACCTCTTGCACCCTCAGTTCCTGGAGGGGCAGTGGCTCGCCCACAGGCTCTTGGCTTCCTCACAGGGTCCAAACTCCCCTCTGTGGGCTCCTGGCTCCCTAAGTTGTAAGGCGGATGCTGGGCATGGTCAACCCGGAGCCTGTGGAATCTCAGGCAGGCCAGGCCACTGTGCTTTGTCCCAGGCAGGTCTCCAGGAGGTTCCCTTCGGGTGAAGGGTGGGCCTACAGGTCCCAAAGAATCAGGCCAAAATGCTGGTTTCTGCAAAGTTCCTGGTCCCAAACAGACCTGGGCGAGATGCCAGTCTCCGCAAAGTTCCCAATCCAAACAGCGCAGGCCACTCTGTGGGTCCGGGAGGTTCCCGGTCCCAAAGAGTCAGGCCTCGATGCTGGTCTCTGGGAGATTTCCTGTGGGTGAAGGGTGGGGCTATGGGCCCAAACAGACCTGGCCAAGATGCCGGTCTCTGGGAAATTCCCTGCAGATGAAGGGCGGGCCTACCAGTCCCAAACAGTCGGGCCGAGATGCCGGTCTCTGCAAAGTTTCTGATCCAAACAGCCCAGGCCACTCTGCGGGTCCGGGAGGTTCCCGGTCCCAAAGAGTCAGGCCTGATTATTCCTCAACATGTGATTCAAAGTCCTTGGAACTGGTTTGTGGGTGGAGTTTGGAAAATTTGGAATTGCTGCCTAGAAAAGCCCTACAATGTTGTGAGCTGAGCTTGATGAGAAATCATCATTTCTCATGGGGGGAGAAATTCTGATCAGAGTTTAGAAAACCAGAATGATAATAAAAATGTAGGCACAGTAACTGGGTGTGGTGGTGTACATCTGTAATCCTAGCACTTAGGAGGTTAAGGCAAGATTGCTGGAAGTTCAAGGCCAGTCTGGATTACATAGCAAGAACCTGTCTAAAAAAAAAAAAAAAAAAGCAGGTTCAGGAGGTTTCAGTTGGGAACAAGGACTCCATTGGCAGAAAGACCATATGTGTTAGACTCGAAGAAAATTTGCCTACATTTTGGCCATATTCATAGACTTTGCAGGACACTGACATTAAGGGCAGCAGATTAATATATCTGGCAGAAGAAATTTCAAAATTTCAAGGCACTTCAATGTTTTGGCTGTGGCATAGGTACTGCTGGCTGCTTTGAGTCATACCTGCACTGAGAATCAGGGGCAAAAAGCAGAGCTAAATAATTGAGAAAAATGTTGCTGGTGGCCAGAAAGGAAGCAGGTGTAAAATTGGGCCAAGGAGTCTTGGTTATTAAAAAGAGTATTAAAAAGCCATCAAGATAATAGAAAGTTGTCTTAAGGACATCTCAGGGATCAGCAAGACCCCACCCTTCACAGGCCAAAGAATGCAAAATTGTAAAGCTTTCATTTGAGAAAAGAGCTCTTGGACCTCCTGCTTGAGAAGGGATACCAAGGGAATTGATTTCCCTTGATTTGTTGCATAGTGCTCAGCCATTTAGATACTTAGAGGCCTCTTCAGTGATGATCTAAAGACACCCAGCTACTGCTCAATCTAGTGATAGACATGGACATTATCTACATGGTGCTGGTTTTGTGGGCATGCAGAATGTAAGAACTGTGGGGTCAGAGAAGCTTCCACTTAGGGTTCAGAAGTTGTTCCTGGGAAGCTAGGCAGTGTGCCTCTGAGAGGCAGTGCACAAAGCTGTGAGTGAAGCCAAAATGGCAGTGGAGACACCAGGAATTTGGGGATGCCAGAAATGTGGAATATCTGCTACGGAAAGCAGCAGGCAGTACATGGAGTCCCTAACCCTCAGGGAGTCCAGAAGAGAGCCACCCACCTGCCCTGTGTGCTGGACAAAGGGTGGTGGGTTTTAGTGTTTTCCCTACTGGGTTTCAGTCTTGCTTTGATCTCCTTTATTTCTCCCTGCCTTTTTGCTTTTTACAGGGTGTCATAACTAAGTTTGCTTTGTGTTTCAGAGGAGACATTTGGCTTTTCAGCAATACTGGAAATGTCAAAATGTTGGCAACTCTTAGAGATGAACTAAATGTATTTTTTCATAAAAAGGTACTCATTAGTGTTTTGGGAGCCAGGGCTAGAATGTCATGGTTTAGATCTAAAACATCCCCCCAAGGCCTCATGTGTTGAGAGATGGGTTTTTGGTGACTGGATTATGTACTATAGCTTTACATTTAAGGCAATTAAGAAGTTGAAGGTAATTCTTTGAACCTATATAAAGGGTTGAACATTTTTTAAATGTGATAAACATTTGTTATACCATCAGTTGTTGAAAAGATATTTTTTCCACTTTAAATTGCCTTAACCCCTTTATTTAAAATGAATAGGTCATGTGAGTCTATTTCTGGAGTGTCTGTCCTGTCCCACTGATTCACAGTCTACCTTTTAACCAAAACCAGACTATCTTAATTATTGTAGCTTCAGAGCAAACCTTGAAAAAAGTTGCATTAGCTAATACAGGGTTGCTTCTATATTGGAAAAGGTTCTCTAGAGGAACAGAATCAATAGAAACAAACAGATATCTTTACATAAGGTGGTTTGTTAGGTAGGCTTATCAGATCAAGCCAGAGAGCACACAACAGCTGGCTGTGTGCTGGAGAGCCAGGAGATCCAGCAGCTGCTCAGTCCAAGGGGCTGCAAGCTGCAAATGAGAGGGATGAAGGGTGCAGTCCTTGATGAGGATGAGATTGGAATCTAGAAAGTAGCTGGCGTGAGCCTGCACTGAAACACTGAAAAAACTGGAATCTGATATTGACAAGTGGTAGCAGTACCAAAATATGTACCAGGATAAGCAGTATGGAGCTTTCTAAACTCAAGTCAACTTTTCTTTCCCTTTCATCCCATCTAGGCTATAAGCTTATTGGATGGTGCCACCCAAAATCAGTTTGCTGGTCTACCTGTGACTCATCCTGGAAACATTCCACAGACATATACTGAATTATGCTTTACTAATTGGTTAGGCTTCTTACTCTAGTTCGTAATTAATGGTCACACATTACCGTATGTTGTCTCTCAATTTCCACAGAAAAACTAACTCATTTTGACTAAGATTGTGTTGAATTTATACATCAATTTGAGAACTGCTAACAATATTGAGTCTTTCCATTTACAAGGTATTTTGCTCTATTTATTGAAGGTTTCTTGATCTCTGTAAAATATCGTATAGTTTTCAGTATACCACTTATATCCATCTTTTGTTAAATTTTTCCTATGGTTTGTACTATTGAAAATACAATTGATTTTAGATTTTTTATAGCTGTCCTAGTATAGAAAATATTATTTAAAATATTATTAATGTTTTATACTAGTCTTTGCTGAATTAGTCTAGATCCGGAAGTTCTTTTATAGATCTTTGGCATAATAGCTATGGATAAGGACAATTATGTCTTTTTTAATATATGTCTTTTATTTTTTCTCCTTGCTTTTGATCAATAGCTAATTCTATCCTCTTAAAGTGAATTGGAAAGTGTCTTCGTTACTTTTTTCTCCTTATTGAAACAAAATACCTGATGTCCAACATGAAGGAAGGAAAGGTTTATTTCTTACAGTTTTTGAAGGTTTTAGTCCATAATCAGCTGGCTCCAGGGCACAGTGGCATGGCACAGGGGCAACACTTCAAGGCAGCAGCCAGAACAACAACAACAACAACAACAACAACAAAAAAGGCAAAAATCAAGCCTCTTTTCTTCCCTTATAGTGTATGCAGGCTACCCCTCCCACCAGGGCAGATGTAGCACTCAAAATCTCCTTGCCCTCCTTTGCACAGCATGAAGGTATATACATTTTTTTGGTACCAGGGATCAAACTCATGACCTTGGACTTGCCAAGCAGGCACTTATGCCACAGAGCTAAATCCCTGGTGAGGATATTTACAAACTAAGAACCCTGACTCCCTGCTGAGTCTCTCAGTTAAACTTCTAAACTTCTCAAGTTGACACAATGTATCAACTATAACAGGAAGTGTTTTCTTCTTTTTGATTTGCTGAGTTTGTATGTAAAATTGGCATTAATTTCTTCCTTAATTGTTTGCTTAAATTTGCCAGTGTAACCAATTGGATGTGACAATTTTTTTATCAACAAATTCAATTTCTTCAGTTCCATCATTATTCCTTTCATGAGTGCAGGTCTCCATTAATGGCCCTTCTTTCATGCCTAACATTGGAAATTTGTGTTTTGTTTCTTTGTTGGAGTAGTTATTGGTTTATAAATGTTGCTGATTTTTTCAAAGAACCAGCTATTGTTTATTCCAATTTTATATACTGCTTGTCTTATATTTATTGATTTATTTTCTTAGAGACTATCTGGCCTCAACTTGGATCATATGTCTAGTTTTTTTTTCCTTAATGGCAACACTAAATGATGAGAAATTTCCATTTGGCTTTATGCTTTTTAAAAAAAAATGTCCTTATATCTGTTTGGAATTTCCTTGTCTTTCTCTCTTCTTGGAAATTTTATATCCTAAGACTCAGCTCAACTTTTATCTAAGGTAGTTTCCCCAAATCTCTCAACCCTGTTCTGGAAACTGTTTTGAAAGATATTTATTTATTTATTTTTGATACAGAGTCTTGCTTTTTAGTTCAGGCCGGGCTTGAACTCTTTATGTCGCCAAGGCTGGCCTTGCTGGGGATTTAGCTCAGTGCAGTAAGCACCTGCCTGGCAAGGCTGGCCTTGAACACATAGTGATCCCTCTGTTTTAGTCTTCTGCGTGCTGGGATTACTAGCATGCCCCACCAAGGCTGGTTAAATCTTTTCTTTTAAACTTCTGTACATTTGAGTACTTTTATCATTGAACTGAAAAACCTTACATTATAATTGCTTGTATAGCTACTTCCTCTGGAATTTAATCTCACAGAGAGAAAGGTTATTGTTTATTTTGATGAGTCTCTGCTTTTTTTACTTTGGCAGTAATTTTTGCTTAAAAGATGAATACTAATAGTTATCAATAAGAGTTTGCCTTAGAAAATGTTCAGCCTACAGTTGTCTATGGGAAGTGACTCTGGCAAAGCTAAGGAAAACCCTTTTTTGTTCCATGCCAGCATTTAATCAACACATCACTACAATCCTTACTTACTGGTGCTTACAGTAGAATATTCTTTCCCACAGTTGGGTATATACCGAAGAATAAGTCTAGAAGAAGAAATATTGTGTTTTGAATATAAAGTGAAAGACTGTGAAGGGGCACCTGGGACCTAAAGCAGAAGAATGCCAAACAAGAAGAGCAGGTTAAAAATTCATACTGAAGCAATGTTTTGCTGAGTTTTTTTGCTTGACTATCATAATTTGCATGTTCATTAGCAATTGCAATGCAAACATGGCCTGAGGAATGTGAGAAAAAGGTTGCTTTAAACTAAGATTTAGTAGTGCATGTTCTTTTCTCTGTACCTCATTCCTCTTTTGGGAATTCTAAAGTTCAGAAGTGGAGAGTCCTGTTTTTACTAAATAAGTCAATAATACAGCAAACGAGCAAAGACAATGGCACTTTCTGTAATGCTTATCTTTTAGTGATATTTGCTTGATGTTTATATAGTTTTTGTGTTTTAGGATCTTGCATTGCCTTGTATACAGAGACTATTATCTAAACAATATTATTTATGTTTTAGAATATAAGTTTTTTATTCTGATATTATTTTTGTGGTTATTTAGTACCTATATCAACATACATGAAGTTTTTCAATTTTTCAAGCATAAATTATTATCCCAGAATGTTCCTAAATAACCCTGCTTTAATAGATGTTAGTGATTTATTTTATGTATTCTCCTATTGTCTCCAAAATTTTGTTTGCCATTATTGTGAACTTTGAAATACAAAATTAATAGACTTTTTAAAAGAGTAGTTTTAGATTCCTGGTGGAACGTGCAAAGAATTCCCAAATACCCTCTGCCCCTGAACATGAAAAATATCCCTCTTTATTAACATCTTCCACTAGAATGGTACATTTATCACAGTTAAAGAATCTACACATTTAACACATTATCACTTAAAGTCCATAGTTGGACATAGTTGAATTAGAGCTTTCTCTTTGTGTTATGTATTCTATGGGTTTAGATAGATGTTTAATGACATGTGTGCCCTCTTATATTATCACAGGGAGTAGTTTCACAGTCCTCTAAATCTTCTTTGCTTTCTCCTCTCCTCTTGTCTCTAGAAACCCCTAATTTGATAATTTTGCCTTTTACAGAATGTCATATAGTTGACATCATACAGTATATAGCCTTTTCAGGTTGTTTTTTTTCATATACTAATATCGTTTTAAATTTCTTTGTCTTTTCATGACTTGATAGCTCATTTCTTTTAAGTATTGGGTAATTATTGCATTTTCTAAATGAACTTACCTACTAAGGCACATTTTACTACTTCCAAGTTTTGATGATTATGATTCAGGTTATCATCTGTGCATTGGTTTTGGTGTGGATATAAATTTTCACCTCCTTTGGGTAAATACCGAAGGATGTGATTGCTGGAGTGTATAAGTATGTTTGGTTTTGTAAAAAGTCACCAAACTGTATTTGAAGTGACTTTACCACTTTTTATCACTATCAGCAATGAATGAGTTTCTGTTTCTGCATATCCTCCCCAGACTCAGTGTGTAGTGGGATTCCATTGCTGCTTTACTTTGCATTTTCATGATGACATGTGATATAGAGCATATTTCATATATTTATTACCACCTGTATATCTTTGCTGAGCTATCAAAGTTTTTGATCCATCTTTTGATCTGGTTGCTTTCCTACTCTTAGTTTTTAAAAACCTTTTCATGTTCTGGATAATAATCCCTTATCAGATATATCTTTGGTGAACGCTTCCTCCCAGTCTATAGCTTGACTTCCATTCTCTTGATAGTTACACATTCATTGCTGGTATATGGAAAGTGATTGATTTTTATATAATAATCTTGTATCTGGTAGTCTCACTACAATCACTTTTTAGTTCCCTAAGGTTTGTTTTGTTGCACCCTTGGCCCCCCAACATTAGATGCTGAACCCAAAGCCTTTGCCTTGAGTGATATTCCCAGCCCCTCCACTTTTTTATTTTGAGACAGGGTCTTGGGAAATACCTAATTTGCCCAGCTGTGTGAAACTTGTGATCCTCCTGCCTCAGCCTCCCAGAGTGCTGTGATTACAGATGTGCACCATGATGCACAGCTAGTGTCATTCTTAAATAATTTTTATCTTTTTTGCTTTCTTTTCTTGTCTAACAGCATTGTTGGAGCTTCAAGTTGACAAGCAGTGCTGACAGTGGTCTTCCTTACCTTGTTTTGGGTCTTACAGGGAAGCTTTTGTGTCTCACCATTAATTATGATATAAACTATAGGTTTTAAAAAAAGATAATCTTTATTAAGTTGAGAAAATCCACTTCCATTTTCAGTTTATGAGAATTTTTTAAAATGTGGTTAAGAGTGCTGGATTTAGTCAAATGCTTCTTTTGTACATAGTGAATAATCATATTACTTTCTCCTTTAGTCTGTTGGTGTGACAGTTTACATTGAATATGAGTGTTGAACAGGCCTGGGATTAATCCCATCTGGTCATGCAGTGTAATGATTTTTACATTCTGTAATTTGATTTTGTATTTTGTAGAGGATTTTGTAGAGGATGTGTGTCATGATAGATATCTGTTAATAGTTTTTTTTTTTTTTTTGTCCTCTAATGTCTTTATCTGTGTTAAGGTAATCCCCATTTTACAGAATGAATTAGGAAGAACTCCCTCTGCCTGTAGCTTCTGAAAGATCATACAGAATTAATATAATTTTTCTTCAGTGGTTTGGCAGAATTCCTCAATGAATCTATCTGGGTTTGGTGCTTTTTCTTTTGAAAGATTCTTAATTATTGATTGAATTTCCTCAGAGTATAGACCCATTAAGATTTCTGGTTTCTCCTGTGTGAGATCTGGCAGATTGTATCGTTCAAGGAATTGATGTGTTTCACCTGGGTTATAAAATTTGTAGGCTTGACGTTATTCACAGTTTTCCTTTTTGACTTTTAATGTCCAAGGAAACTTCCAGTGATATTCCTTATTTTGTTTCAAATATGACAAGCTCATTCTCTTTTTCTTAAGTAGTCTGGCTAGTGATCTTTTTTTTTTCATTGAACCAGCTTAGATTTTGTTGATTTTCTTTATTGATCTCCTTTTTCAAATTTTCATTGATATCTGTTCTAATTTTATTAGATTTTTTCTGCTTCTTTGAATTTAATTTGCTCTTCTACTTACTGTATTCTAAAGTGAAGTTTCAAGGATTGAATTTAAATTTCTTCTCTGAAATGTACATTCAATGCTTTAGATTTCCATAAAAGTAATACTTTTTTACTTATCACAAAATTTGAATTGTATTTTCATTTTCATTTAGTTCAGGGTTTTTAAGATTTTTCTCTTTTATTCATGCATTATTTAGATGTATGTGGTATAATCTCTAATAACTGGGGTTTTTCAGCTACCTTTCTGTAATTGATATCTAATTTAACTCCAGTGGTCTGAAAGCAAACACTGTGTGATTTCTGTTCTCTTAAATTTGCTAACATGTGCTGGGGATATAGCTCAGTGGCACAAGCACCTGCCTGGCAAGTGCAAGGTCCTGAGTTTCACCACTAATACCAAAAGAAAAAAAAAAACCTGCTAAGATGTGTTTTGTGGCTCAGAATGTGGTTTATTTTGTGAAGAGAAGAGTTCAGAGCAAGAAATGTTATGAGAGATAAAGACAGCAACTACCCTTATGAACTTGTCTCTGTCCAAAAGTAAAATAATTATTCCTGGTTTATTTCAGCACGCATTCTATTTAAACTTGAGAGGTATGTGTAGTCTGCTGTTGTAGGAAGAAGTCATCTGTGGATGTCAATTACATCTATTTCACTGATGATTCTGTTGAATGCAGCTAAATATTTTCCAATTTTATGCGTTCTGTGCCCATTTCTGATAGAGAAATGCTGAACTCTCTACCTTAGTGGATCATTCTATTTGTCCTTGTATTTATGGTACCATAATAAACAACATATAGGTAGATCTCACTTTTTGATTCATCCTGATA